>CATLJY010000736.1:0-75037 GCA_949987705.1 Thereva unica
CCTGTAGACCACATCGTTGATCCGTGTTAGGATTTTATAGGGCCCCTCCCACTGACGCTGAAGTTTCGGAGACTTGCCTTTCCGTCTTCGAGGGTTGAACAGCCAAACGAGGTCACCTTCCTGGAATCCGCTACAGTTTGCTCGGAGGTCGTACCTTGTTTTCATCCTGTCACTGGCTATCTTGAGATTCCTCCTTGCGAGCTGGTGGATATCTGCAAGTCTATCACGAAGTTCACCTGTATAACTGCCAGTAGATTCGTTGCTTTCCACAGGTGTCCCAAATTTCAAGTCGCTTGGCAGCCGGATTTGTCTTCCAAAAATCACACTAGAAGGGGTTTGTCCTGTGGAATTATGAACTGCTGTCCGATATGCCATTAGAAAAATAGGGATATAACTGTCCCAATCGCGCTGGTGCTCGCTAACGACTTTCCTTAAGTGCTCTAACATTGTCCTGTTGAATCGTTCTACCATTCCATCGGATTGGGGATGAAGGGGCGTCGTCCTGGTCTTCTTCATTCCGAGTATCTTACATACTTCTTGAAAGACTTGAGATTCGAAATTTCTCCCTTGGTCAGAATGAAGCTCATGAGGAACACCAAATCTGCAGATCCAATTGTTCACTAATTCCTCTGCAACAGTGATTGCTTCCTGATTTGGAATGGCATATGCTTCGGGCCACTTACTGAAGTAGTCCATAACCACCAAAATGTAACGATTTCCTCGGTCTGATGCTGGAAAAGGTCCCGCCACATCGATTGCAATTCTTTCAAATGGGGCTCCCACGTTGTATTGCTGCATTTCTCCTTTTGTTTTTACTCGAGGGCCTTTGCTGCTGGCACAAATTGTGCATTTACGGCACCAGTCTGTAACATCGTCCCGCATGTGAAGCCAATAGAATCTATCTCTTATTTTTGCCAAAGTTTTATTGACTCCCAGATGTCCTCCTGATGCGCCATTATGACACTCCTCGAGAATATCTCTTATTCTACTGCGAGGGACTAACACCTGCATTCGGTGAGAGGTACCGTCAGCGGTTTCCCATTTGCGCTTTAACACTCCTCGCTCGATGTGCAATGAATCCCATTGGGCCCAATAGCTCTTCAGGGTTTCGCTTCTCTCTGCAATATCCTTCCATTCAGGCTTCTCCTCGTATTCCTTCCATGCCAGAATCGAAGAAATATCTGGGTCGTCGCGTTGGGCGTCTCGGAGTCCCTGGTCGTCCCATCCTGTCGTTGGCTCAACGGTCGTCCTTTGACACTTTTCCTCAATACGCCCACAATGTTTGCAATCTTTTACGCATGGTCGCCGGGAGAGTGCATCTGCATTTCCATGGTTTCCTCCTTTTCTGTGGCCTATATTAAAGTCGTAGGACTGAAGTCTCTCGATCCATCTTGCCACTTGTCCTTCAGGATTTTTAAATTGCATCAGCCATTTTAATGCTGCATGATCCGTCCGAAGGATGAAGTTTTGCCCATAGAGATACTTGTGGAAGTGCTTAGTTGAGTCCACGATTGCCAACAGTTCTCTCCTTGTGACGCAGTAATTCCGCTCCGATTTTGACAGCGCTCTACTGTAGTAAGCTATGACCTTTTCCTGCCCTTCGAAGTTTTGTGATAGCACTGCACCAATTCCGACATTACTCGCATCTGTGTCCAATATGAATTTTTCCCCTGGCTTCGGATATGTAAGTATTGGTGCTTGGCAAAGTCTTTGCTTTAGTGTCTTGAAACTTTCCTCGCATTTTTCTGTCCAGATAAATGGTCTTCCTTTTTCTGTCAGTTTATGTAATTCCTTAGCTATGTCGGCAAAGTTCCTGACAAAACGTCTATAATAGGTGGCAAGTCCCAAGAAGCTTCGAAGTTCATGTTTATCTTTCGGTGTGGGCCAATTCTTAACTGCTGCTATTTTCTCCGGATCTGTTTGAACTCCATTGGATGAAACCACATGTCCGAGATAGTTGACTTGGTCACTGAACAGCACGCACTTTTTAGGGTTGAGTTTCAGTTGGGCAGTTCTCAACTTTTGGAAAACCTCTCGTAAATTGCCCAGATGTTCCTCGAAACTTTTCCCAACGACGATGATATCGTCCAAATAAACCAGACAAGTCTTCCATGTCAGTCCTCGCAAAACGCATTCCATCAGTCGTTCGAATGTTGCTGGAGCATTACACAGTCCAAACGGCATAACTGTAAACTGCCACAAGCCGTTTCCTACAGAGAAGGCTGTCTTTTCGCGGTCCTCGGGGTGAATTTCGACTTGCCAATAGCCGCTCTTAAGGTCCAGGGTAGAAAACCATTGAGCTCCAGAGAGAGTATCCAGAGTGTCATCGATACGAGGTAATGGGTAGCTATCCTTTTTAGTGATGTCATTTAACCGTCGATAATCCACGCAAAACCTTGTGCTGCCATCTTTTTTCTGACTAGAACCACGGGAGACATCCAAGGGCTTTTCGACTCCTCTATAAGGCCTTGTCTTCTCATGTCCTCAATCATATTGGCTGCTTCTTCCCGCTTGGCTAGTGGTAGTCTTCTCGGCGGTTGCTTGATTGGCTGGGCATCTCTGGTGTCGATCCTATGTTGGACGATGTTCGTTTTTCCAAAATCATCCTCTCTCATGGCGAAGATATCACTAAAATCCTCCACTAATGTTCTTGCCTGGAGATACTGGTTTTGTTTAAGACAACTACTTGAGAGCACTGTGTTTACCAATTTCGTGGCCTTTGGCTTTGGTTTTGCCACCGGTTCCGTGTGAGCGCACTCCACTAATGTAATCTGTTCTGCCGGTTCTCCTTTCCCCAAAACCGTATCCTTCTTCAATCGTATTTCGCGCTCGTTGGTATTTAGCACTCTCATGAATACCTCCCTTTTGTCATCGATGCTCACCAGACATTTTCCAATCGCTATATTTTTGCTTTGTTCCGTTTTTTCTGGTTCTATAAGGTAAAATCGGTAGCTCCCGGGATCACCATCGACTATCGCTCGTACCAATTTCTCAGCACACGGAGGAAGCACGGTATCTTCACGAGCGACGACTTTAAGCTGCGAATAACAAGTGGATCCTGTGGCCATTGGAATCTCCTTATTGTCATATCTCAGTATTTCCTCTCCAATGTCCAGTAGAATTTTATGAGCTTTCATAAAGTCCAGACCGAGAATACACTCGTCTGTTATATCAGCTACCAGGAACGAATGTGAAAATCCAATGTCAGCAAGAACCACATCCAACATAATTTCCCCGTGTAATCGTACTGGCTCTCCTGTTGCAGTTTTCAGTCTGTATTGGCGTGCGTCTTTCAGCCATTTATTGCCGACCATGTCAGCCCGGATAACAGATTTTGAAGCACCAGTGTCTACAGTTATTGTGCATTTTTCTGCTCCAATCTTTCCATCGATGACCAGGCTGTTGCCACTGCGTTGCAGCTGTTTGATGGTGGTGATGATGACACCGGGGGCTTCGATTTCCCCGACTAACTCCCGCCCCATGGAGTCAGTCTTTATTCGTTTCCCTGCTGCTGTCTGCGGGGAGACACGGAGTCATTGTTTTCGGCCCCCCTCTGGTCACCTTTCTGCCTATGTCCGCATTTTTCACAACATTTTTCGCCACTCCTATTTTCTGGAGACTCTGCTCTCCTTCGCTTTCTGCAATTCCTTTGCAAATGGCCCGGTTCACTACAGTTCCAGCATCGGAGTCGACCGCGTATTTCCGTTGCATTCATTCTGTTGCAAATATCCTCTGTTGTGTGGATCTCTCTGAGGCGGACTGCACTTCTTGATGCTTGCCTCGCTGCCTCGTATGCCAGAGCATATGCCAAAACTTCTGCGGTATTCTTCTTTCCGGCCAATCTGGCTGCCTGTTGTAGATCTCGGTCAGCAAAAGAGTTAAGGAAAGCCTCTCTTGCTACTTCGTTGATGTAGTCTTGGCCGAAGCTAGGATAAGCCAGATGCACTAACCTCTCGATATCGGCGCATAGTTGTTGTAAAGTTTCTCCTGGCTTTTGAAGTCGATTGCGAAGTTGAAGTCGATAAACCTCTTGCATGTGCTGATCACCGTAACGCATTTCCAGCGCTTGAACTAAGAACCCGTAGCTGTTGCGATGTTCTGCTGGTATTGACTGCAATATTTCTGCTGCTGTGCCCCTTAGTGACAACGTTAAGGCCGTTGCTTTCTCCTCCTCAGTCCAAAAATTGCCTGCTGCTGCTGCTTCGAATTGGAGCTTATAAGTAGACCATGGGCTTTGCCCGTCGAAAGTTGGAGGCTGCAATTTCCTAACTCCGATGACTTCGTGAGATGCTACCGCTGGGTGGTGAATCTTTACCCTTTCTAGATCGGCTCTGACGGTTTCTAGTTCAATTTCGAGTTTTCCCAGATCATTCCTTACATTTGCCTTGATGGAGAATTCGAGACTTTCCAGATCATTCCTTACATTTTCGATTTTCTGCTCCAGCTGGTTCTTCTGTTTTTCCATCGACTCTTTGAGTTCTGCGATCGAACGTTCATGAACTACTGTTAACATTTTTTGTTCATCTTTTAACGCCAACATTTCCGCCTTGATCTCTGTTGTCGCTTCTCTCATATCTGCCTTCATCTCCGCTGAAGACCGTTCTTGCGCCTCTTTCATATCGGCTGTCGCTTCTTTCATCTCTGCTGATGCACGTTCTTGCGCAGCTGAAGACCGTTCTTGCGCCTCCTTCATCACCATCAATGTCTTAAAAAGTTCTGCCATACTCACTGTCGATTCTTCTGGTTCTGCTTCTACTTCGGCTTCAAAAATGTAGGTTTCAGGATCTTTTCCCTCGTTCACCATAGCTTCTCGAAGCAGCGCGGTTAAGGAACTTTTAGCACCCACCGTTGACAACGAGCGTTTACTTAGTTCTCTTTTCAACTCCACAGTACGCAAATCAACTAATTTTCGACCCATTTTATTATTATGTCTTTAGTTCGCACTCACAAAAATTAAATTCCGGTCACAATTATTTTAAAAACTCACTTATTTCACTTATCTCTTAATTAATCCCACTTCTGACACCAATTGTTACGTTTTTACGGCTTAACGGATTCGTAGGATTAATTAAGGAATACACTTTTTAATAATCCACACAATAATTTATTTATTACAAACCAAACACAATTTAAGAATAAACACAATTCTTAGAGTTCACTATAATCACTAGCAAATTTAATAACTCGCACTATTCAATTCTAATTATCGCTTTTTATTTCACTATAAATCACCACTTTTCACTTTGGAACACTTGTATCGCCTTTATAATCAAAACTGACTCGATAGCGGCTGCCAGGCGCTTTTATATAGGCAGCTCCACCTTTGTCTACTTTCTGGAACCTTCGTTTTCTGGTTCCTTGTGGTGTGTTCTTTTATTTCCTTAAGTTTCGACCAGCTTGAAGTTGTCTTCGCTTATCGCTCGTTAGTTTAGTACATAAATTCTTAATTCAGACAACAACCGAAAATCGTTGATTCATCCTCTCGACAAACAGATGGCGCATAATCATCACAATACACTTTCTTAGATTTTATCATTAATCGTTAGAAATTAATGTTTTTAAATCGCGCATAAACAGGCATACGTTGTCGCAGAAATATTTTTTTGCCAAAACCATAAACTTTAAGCTCATGCGCTCGGTGACTAGTAATAGTTAGCGACTTAATATTTGTACACGTTATCTGATTCATTACTGCAATTACGATGATATAATTTTTTTTTTATAATATCCACATTTTGAAAATTGATTTTTGAGCGGAGCCTTCTATGGGCGGGCCCCACTGTGCGGCGTTAAATCAGATTGCTTTTAATCTTTCTAGAGTCTTGAACTAGAAGATAAAATCTGTATTGAGGTTTTAGCAATAAAGCAATTTCAAAGCCTAAGTATCGAACTTAGCATTCTGGAAAGACAGAATTGAGGTGTTTCCCCAGTAAAGCCCGAATTAAAGACAGTTTTGAAGTCTTTAATACAGCAGTAACTTAATCACCAGAATTGATTTCAGCAGTTACTCTAACCAACCACAGAGGGACGAATTTGCGAAGAAACAAGGCAAAGCAGTCCAGCAAGCCGCAACCAGGGCAGCAAGCAGCAAGCAAATCCCAAGCGATTCCCAAGAAACGAAACCAGAGTACAGCAACACAAAGGTTATTCCTGGCTGTTCTAATTGCAGAACACATCAGGCGAAACATCAATCGTCATCTGACATATAGGTGGCGTTATCAATTAAGCTATCAGAGCAAGCAATATTTTGGTAATTCTTATTTACAAAACAAATAAAGAATAATTTACGAATTTTCAAGTACTAAATCACGAATTAATAACGAAGTTAAGATTGAATTGAAATATTTTGGCAATTTGTTGAATTTTTATTGAATTTATATTTAAGAAAATCTAATAATTAATTGCGAATAAAATAGTAATTTGGTTATTGGAAAAAGTTATCTTTTTATTGAATCACACCCTTCCGGCACCTTTTTATTGAGTCAGAAATTAAATTGCTAATTCTGAACAGTTATATTTCAGTTTTTTGGTTATAGTCTTCGATACTTTTACTTTTATCGTTCGCCTTGCGAATTGCTTCCCATTTTCTGGTTCCCTTTACTTCAAGACGTTCTCAACTATAGGCCATGAAGTACAATGTTTGTTGGTGCAGGTCCTAAAAGGAAATAACATGGCAGAAAGGCCGTACGCGTCAATTTTAGCTGGGCTTAGTTGTCCTTTGTTGAAATGTGCTGCCAAAGTTAACTCACCTTTTGTCATATGGCCTCCTTCCTCCTCATAAGTCTCCTGCTGTTTAGGATTTGTGTTTCCATAGTAAAAACACAACTTTGTCGCTCAGCGTCACCGAGGTTATGAGGTCGGGAATGCGTATATTCATTTCTTAAACTTCTTCTCTCTCTGGCCTCTCGCAACTATTCTCTGCGCCGGTCCCGTTTGTAAGCAGATGTCACCCAGTTTGGCATCCGTAAGCTCTAGGGATCCTGGTCTACTACATCGTGCCAGTGAAGGTTGGGTATCCCTCATAGATCCGGCACCGCATAGATCTTAACAACTTTCCGAACAAATTAGTGTGCTTTTTGCTAAGCACCCAAGTCTAGGATGCATATTTGAGTACCAGTAAGAGCATCGTCTTAGAGGGTGTTTTTTGTTTAGATATAAAAGGTCAGTCAGTCAAATTAGTGTGCTTTTTGCTAAGCACCCAAGTCTAGGATGCATATTAGAGTACCAGTAAGAGCATCGTCTTAGAGGGTATTTTTTGTTTAGATATAAAAGGTCAGTCAAACGAACGAACGCTGTAACTTTTGGATATTCATGATCAGTATATGTATGTACTCTGATAAACTATCATGGATAGACTGACGGTTGAACAACGATATCAAACTATTTAAATTCAAATCGGTCGTCGATACGCCGAACTTATAGATGACTTCGCGATTTTTATGGTATCCATAATAGTCCATCTGAGCAGGCCATCCGTCGAACTGTGAATAGTTTCTCTACCTAACACTCTCTCTAATACCAGCACGTCGAAGAAATGAAGATAATATCGCCGCTGCAAAACGAAACTATGGAAGAAAATTAAAACTTGTCGATTCGTCGTCGGACACATGCATTGGGGCACGGAAAATGTTGAGCAAACATCTTGGCCTACTCCCGTATAAGGTCCAGCTGTGAAAGAATTAGAGCCATGTAACCATCATATGCGTCGTTCTTTAGCCGGTTGGGCTCTAGAGTAGTGGGGAAGAGACCCGTTGTCTTATCGCTAAATTGTGTTCAGCAGTGAGGCTCGTTCTTGGCTTAACGGCGTCTATAAGCAAAATTTGCCGTATATGGAGGGAGACTAATCCACAAGGGATCCTACAGACTCCAATACATCCAGAGAAATGCACCGTTTTCTGTGTAAGTTTCTTGTACAGCTCTTGATTATCTTCCGAAGATGTCAATGTCGTCTGCATAAACCATTGTGAGCCGATCAAAACTAGTTGGGCGCATGGGTTTGATGGGTTTTGATGTACAATTTGATCGTGTATATGGGCCTTAAGTCTCAGACCCGTAACTTCTATCAGTTCAAGGTGTACTAATTTACCAGTTTTTTATGCCTACCTTGGAACTCCTTTATCACAATTAAAAAATTGCATAGGACCAGCGCGGTAAACTACCTAAAAAAGTTATTCCGTTGCAAAGTTATGCGTAAACAGGACCAAATAAATTACATACCTACACGTCGAATTGATAACCACCTCCTTTTTTTAAGTCGGTTGAAATACGATTTCGATATTTGGACCGATTACAATAACCTTCCTATAAATTGGAAAGTTAAAAATATTCGCCAGTAAAAATCTCTGCAAACTTTCTATTTAAGTATAATTATTTCCAGTTTTATAAATAAAGGCTTTGTAATGGTATGAAAAAGAAAACATTTAAATAAAAATCCTGAACTAAGAAACCTACAAAATTTGTGTCAGGAGTGGGATCAGGAGTGCATCATTAAATGTAGGCCATTTAGATCCTTCCAGTAATGACAAAAGCATATTGTTTAAGTTTGTTACTGTTAAGTGCAATTCGTTTTGTTCTACCGCTAAGTATAACGTAACCATTTCCCCCCTTGCATTCCCAGCTCATTTGCCTTTCTTTATAATGCTAAGTGCGAAATAGTAACACACTTTCCGCTTCAAAAAAGAGGTCAAGAGTGCTTTTATTTCCAGATTAGTGCAGGGTTTTTACTAACCACGTGTTCTCTACATATAAAAAGATATCTTTCCTTTTATTTTTATTCGTGAAATTGGGAACTTGTTCGGTACCAATTTCGCATTTTCGTTGAGTAAGTACCTGCTAAAAGACAGTCAAAGAGAAACGATCGATAAAAAGTGTAGAGCGGCTCATGGCAATTTCGTTTAGGATTATTATAACACAGTAGTAGGTTTGAGAGTATTCAACAGGACATCTAAATATGATTGAATTCTTTGGGTCAACCACAATCATCAGGAAAACAGCAACTCAACTTTCCCAAACCATCACCGACAGCAAAAATCAGCGGACTTACAGAGTATCGCAATCAATACACCAGGTACCAAGAATTATTATTATTATTTATTTGAATACCATGTACACAAGATAGAATCTTATAACTAGTACATTTATTAATATATCGGTAGGGTAGGAGGATATAAAAGAGTAATAAAAAAACTACATAAAATAAAAAAAAACTACATAAAAAACACATAATTGAAAAAGTATAACAGATAAATAGCTTAAAAGTAACAAAATTTATAAAAGAAAACTCGTATTTGCGCTTTGAACAATCCTGTTAGAGATATTTTTTTTTATGTGACACACTAGAGACTTAGGGAAGGCCCCTTTGTACTGTCGACCATGTATTTATTTTGAAATGTCGAACAGCAGCTCTAGTCGGAAGATAGAGAGAGAAGTGAAGGAAATAACTGTCACGCCTAGCTGCGGTATTTTTTTTTTTCACCTACTCCCAACCATTTGCGACTCTGACATCGGGGTATCGAGAACAACTCGCTGGAGTGTTATGCCTCCTGAAACGAGTTGAATCTCATCAACCAACCGATGACATGCGCTTGGGGGATCGGGGAACCACTAGTGAAGGCTATGACAGGAGGAATGAGGAATGCAAAGAGGGAAGAAGAAAGAAGGAAAGTTATGTAGGTGGAAAAAAAAGCTAGGACCGTAGCACCGCCGGAGATATGATGGAAAAGACCATCCATCCATCCATCCAATGGCGCTACAGCCCAAATCGAGCCTTGGCCTCCTCTAGGGCATTTCTCCATGTTTGACGGTCCCTTGCAGCACGTCTCCAGTTCCGGATGTTGAGCATTGACTCTGCTTCAGCCGTCTCAGAGTCTATCCATCTCCTCCTGGGTTTACCTTCTGGCCTACTTCCCGAAATTTCTGATGCCATAAGCCGTTTTGGGATGCGATTGTCCTCCATCCTGATCACGTGGCCGGCTAGTCTCAGTCTGTTTATTTTTATTAAAGTTTAGAGTTGTGGGTCGTCAAAAATTTCATACAACTAGTTGTTGTATCTTCTTCGTCCATCCTCTCTGATTGGGCCTATTATGCATTTGAAAATTTTCCTCTCAAACCTGTTGGCTCATTCCTGTATGTCCTCGGTCATAGTCCAAGTCTCGCTACCATAACCCAGTACTGGTCGTATTACTGTTTTGTAGAGTGAGAGTTTCGTTTTCCTGTGTACAAATCTTGAGTGCAGGATTTGTTTTTGAGCATAAAAGGCTTTATTAGCCAGTAGTATTCGTCTGGTTATTTCTTCTTTTTCTTCGTTTCTTTTTGTGATAGTAGACCCAAGGTAGACTGTTTTATCGACTACTTCTAGGTTATGTTCGTCGATGGTTATATTTCTTCCCATTCTAAATCGTCCTGCTCTGGATTGTTGCATCACCTTCGTTTTTTCTTCGTTAATCTTCAGGCCTATGTCCTTTGCCGCCTCTTTTAATTCGACATAGACTTCTTTTGCTGCTAAAAAGGACCTTCCCACGATGTTTACGTCATCCGCATCCGTCATCCATGATGGAAAAGACGCTTCTTAAAAAAGCCCGCTGAATCAATGCGCTGGAGATCAACTGGAAGACAATTTCAAAGCAACGCCGCGAAGACAAAGAAAGAACGTTGTCCAATCAAGGTACGAAATTGTGGAATAATTAAATTATTTCTGGGAGATTGTGAGGGTATTACGAGTTGGTTAAGGTAAGCCGGTATACGGTGATACAGGATATCATGGAGTAGACGCAAGACTCCCCATTAGGTGGGGTAGAAGTAACGCTTTCATTAAACACATACGCAGTAAATCGCACAGTTGTGAGACTGCTATGTTGAAGGTTACAACTGATCTTAGGGCTGCGATTGATCGGGGTAAAATTGCTTTACTGGTTCTGCTAGACTTCTCTAAGGCTTTTGACGCGGTGGTGCATCCGCTCCTGTTGTCCAAACTTAATCAACTCTACCATTTCTCTTCCTCTGCCACGCTTCTTTTCTCCTCTCTTCTTTCTGATAGATTTCAATGTGTTCGTCACAATGGCAGAACATCCTCTCTTCTGCTGGTGCGTCTGGGTGTGCCTCAAGGCTCGATACTGGGTCCTCTTCTTTTTTCCCTGTACATCAATGAACTTCCTTCTGTCATTGATGGCTGTTCTTTTCATATGTATGCTGATGACCTTCAGTTGTACAATTCATTTCCTCCTATTGACATTGTTCCCTGTACTGCCAATGTGAATAATATTTTATCTTGAATCAAGTACTCTCAAGTACTGCTTATAAGCCATCGTCCTATATCCTCTGAATATACTCCTAATCTATTAGTAGGTGATGTTCCTATTCCTGTCGCTGATTTTGTCAAGAGCCTTGGGATATTTATTAACTGTAAGCTTTCCTGTTGTAATCATGTTTCCTTCATGCTGTCCAAGATATATGGTACATTGCGAAAACTGTGGCTGTTCGCGGATCTGCTTTCAGCTTCTATCCGTGCCAAGCTTGTGAAATCACTTATTCTGCCGCATTTTCTCTATGGCGCCCTTGTTTATATGTCTCTTGATTCGTCCTGTCATCATCGACTCAGGGTCGCATTCAATGATTGAGATTTTTTTTTTCACCTCCATAGATCTGATCATGTGTCGGACGTGCAAAATTCACTACTGGGATGTGGGATCTTTCATTTTCTCAATGTCATGGCACTAACTCTTCTACATAAAATTTTTTATTCTAAATATCCTTGCTACCTCACTGAATTCCTTTTCCCCATGCAGTCCTTGAGGTCATTCAAGCTGCTTATCCCTTTTCATCGTTCCTTGGTTGGTAGTCGTTCCTTCTTTGTGCATGCGATTAGACTTTGGGATAGACTTCCTCTGTCCATCCAAAAAATCAGCACAGCCACGATGTTCAAAAAGCAGGCATCTATTTTTTCAGCTTCTCTTCCAGCTTCACAGTAGTACTTCTACTTTACTGTCCTTACCTATTTTTTTCGTATCTTCTTTCTTTTCTCTTACTTCTTTCAAATTCTTCGCTCTTCTATCTTAAGCTAGTTGTAAGAATTTAGGATTATTTACCATTTGTTAAATGTACTCATCAGATACATTAGGACAGTTAAAGGCAGAATGAGAGAGAGAAACATGCATTGGGATTTCTGAGGATTAAGTAGTAGATGGTTCAATGTCGACCCAGAGGAAACACGCTGCAGATCTGCGTTAAGTTTCTCCAAACTACTAAGGAATTGTTCTTTTGGAGAAGATATATAAAGGAGGTGGGTCAAAATTGCCCCAGGCCCGGCACAAAAGAAAAGTATCTCAGATTATCGGCTATAATAATTATTGAATTTCTGTATAGTTGTTATATCCCGTATCTGTGGCTAAGGTGTTAATAATACTATTTCTTTTTATTCGGGCGAAATGGCTAATTAACCCTGTATTTTTATAACGGCACCACATATCTTCATGAATAAGGTATCAGTGCACGCAGAATACTGCCACCTATCTAAAAATGTAAAAACGACGGTACCACAGTACCAACTTCCAGAGTTATGAGTCGTCAAAGTCAAAGTTTTGTTTTTTTTAACAAAAATGTCACTTTCAACCACCTTTTTCTCCAAAATATTCATAGTCAACTAATATTTTTTTTTCCAGAATAAGAAAGCTTGGAGTTTTTCCTATGAATAATGTCCAGACAATTTTTATGCTACGGCCTTTACTTTCGAAGTTATAAGCAATTTTAATACTAAAATTGGAGTTATTTCGTACTTTTTTAGTACTCTTTTTCCTAAGCTTATGTCGAAAAGAACTAAGTGAAAAAAAGTCAAAGTCAAAATTGCTTGCAATTTCCGCAAATAAGGCCAGTTTTAGCATTTAAATTGCTTATAACTTCGAAAGTAAAGGCCGTAGCATAAAAATTGTCTGGACATTATTCATTATATGGGGATGTGTTGGTGCATATTTGCTCGTTTGTTTAGATTTTTTTTATGGGATAGTTCAATGTGTTAGCCTGAACTTTAAAAAATATTCAATTTGGCGGATAAAAAAACAACCGTTACACAAATTTCATAGAAAGATACCTAATAAAAGTCGGCTTAGTTCACGTGGTTTTAGCAAAAGAAGTGCACGTGAATTTGTGAACAAAAAGTATTTTCTGAGTTTAAGATAATAATATCTAATTATTAAAAAATTCCCGTAAGTACTTTTACAATGATTAATTAATTTTTAATTAAGAATAAAGGTAGTTATGAAATAATTTCAGAATTATGACCAATGGATGTGTTTTTAGATGCGATAATCCAAAACACTTGTTTGAAATTCCAAATGATGATAGGTATGTACCTGTGTTTAATATATATGTACATATGTAGTTATAAATATAAAAATATTGGGGCTTCTTTTGTGGGTAAAGTTTTATCATTTTATCTTATGAAAAATTAAATGAGATCAAAGTAGTGGGAAAAATGTTTGAAAAAGCGATTTTACGACTGTCATTTTCATAAAATACCTGTGAAATTGTAGGTATTTTATGAAAATGACAGTCAAAAAAACGATTTTTTGAAAAGCAAAAAAAATATAATTTCTTTCTAATTTTTCATAATATAAAATGATATAATTTGATCGGCAAAATAGGCCCCATTAGGTGATATGAGCTTATGTGAATTCAGTGACTAGTATTTAGTGTCGATAATACAGTATTTAGTCTTTTGGCAGGGAGACTAAATTTTTTGAAAGTTGACTAAATTGATGGTGAATTTGTTTCAAAATAGTTCATTACAATGGAAAATAAAGTGAAGAACTAATAGCCTGTTGTTAATAATGATAACTTCAACATTCATATATTTAAGTGCTTACTGTATAAAAAGCATATAATATAGATTATAAAAGTACAAATTATTGCCAATTGAACTTAGGGCGTGTATTAATTGTGACGAAATTGATGACTAAACTAAATTTTGCAGTTTTTGTCCTTAATGAAGGGAATTGCTGCGTGAATCCTCTTGATGACTAAATTGAATTGACAATCATTTTAATTCTTATTATTTATAGTATATGCTTTTTATACAGTAAGCAACTAAATATGAGGCTGTCAGCGCAAAAGTGGTGTAACCCCAGACTATGTAATTAGGAGAAAATAAGGGATTTCAAATTTGCTAAAATGATTTTTCAATTTATTCTTATTGTGCACATTATTTTAATTGTTTTATTTTTAATTTATAAAAATAACTTCCAAATCTATAATAGTAGTGTAATTTCGTATTAATTAGACTTATATTATTGGAAAAAATGTGGGTTACACCACTTCTGCATTTATGATATTTTGGTCTAATTTAAAATAAAAACCAGGTTACATCATTTCAGTGCAAGTTTCTTTAAGGAAACAAACAAAATAGTCTACCAAGGGTTATTCTTCATCTGGCTCATGATAATAGACTGTATCCGGGAGACTGTTGGAACTTTTTAGGTTATTATAAAAAGTGTGATGAATTGGCGGGATGAACTGCAACAGTTCAAGAAGGTCCTTTTTCTTTTTTTCTGGGATAGTTCGTTTTTCCTGTGCATCTAGTTGTGTTATGGTCACCGACTGCCTTTTTTTTTACACTGAATTCATCAAAAAGGACTACTTCATTGTTGGAATACTTGTAAAAAATTGAAAATTGATGGGCTTTATGGAATTTTAACCACTGAATTTTCAACCACTCCACCTTGGTCCCGCTAATAGAAGTTTTTCTGTTCATAATATTTTTTTCAAGGGATTTACTTGATACAAAATCTCTTGCAGTCATTCGTATTACCTTGAATGGTTGCCTTTTTCGAGCCGTTTTAATTACTTCGAGCCAGTGTTGTGGAACGTATATTTCTTTGAAGAATTTGTTATTTTTTTCTATTAGACCAAAATCTTGGTCACATGGTAAATACGAATGCCCGCTGACTAAAAACTTATGATCTATTTCCTCAATAGTAAAATCGGGGTGAGATACAACATATTGACAGAACAAAGACAACTTGATGTTTCTATTCTGTCCCCCACATTGGTCAGAATACATGATTACTTTTTTAGTAGTCAGATAATTTTTTAAAAAGTAAAGAAAGCAAGAACCAATTTCTTCGGGTCCTCGTGAGGCATCAGATTCATCCCAAACAAACATGTAGGCATCATTTGTCCCCATGTTGTGAATACCAAAGCAAAAAGTCCAAAGTTGCCTCTTGTAACACACTATTCCAGTAGTCAAAACAGGGGTAGGTAGGGTTTTCATTAAGTCAAAGGTGATTACAGTAATGTCAGTAGATGATTTTGCCAAAGCCGTATCGTCTTGTAGACCTTGTCTGGCACTATCTGCTTTCCTCTGGTGCAATTCTTGTTCACGTTGCAACTCGTGTTTCAGCTGTTCACTCTCAGCACATTCAATTTCGTTATGGAAAAGATCACATTTCTTGCAAGAATCACTGATAGGTGCATGGAAACATAGGTTAAAGTGTTCATTAAAAATTTTACTGAACATGAAGTATGAGAGAGGTTCAAGCATACTTTCTTTATAGAGAGAATACATTCGTCCAAGGGTCAGATCTGGTGAGAGAAATTTCCTATTCACACTTTTATGTCTGGTATAATGAGACTCATACACTGGAAACTGACCAATGAAATCTTTTACCTCTGCTATCTTATTGTCTGGTGTTTTGTTTACAGACCTTTGTCGACCCCTCTGATCAATAGGTGGAACGTTTTGTATCATTTTTTGCTTCAACACCCTGGTTACACGTCCATGAGAAACTTGAAAAATTTTCAGGAAAAATTGTTTACACACCTGAATTTCAATACCATTATCACTCAATAAATGATAAATGTGTGTATTTTGCCTTCTTGACTCTTCTCTTCCCGTGTAACTTCGGCATTTGTTTTTCACTCTAACTAATGAGAACAGTAATGCATTCTGAGTATGAAAATTTTCCAATGCGTAAAAGCTTCTGAATATTTGCAGTTGACGTTCCTCATTAATCTTTAGATGACATTTTCTGGAACATGGACACTCACCTATTTTAGCTGTCTTGGCAGGAACAATGTTGTTTTTGTGATTGCGATATTGTTCGCCTTTTGCTCGTTTTAACTTAATCACATTTCGCTGCCAAGTCTCTGGCTTTTTCACACGCTTTCTACTTTTGAGGATAGGAGTTTCATCTGTTGTGTCAGCTGCTGACTCTAGTCTAGACATGCTTATTTGAGGTTCTTCAGTTATTGAACTGGACGTCCTTGGCCGAAACTGTTCTGATATCGTGACTGAAGAAGTCCTGCTTTGTTGAACTTTTCCAGAGTCGTCATTGCCTGCTGAGGGTGTAGGGGATGGTAGATACTCAGAGCCAGAATCTTCAAACTCTAGGTCTCCAAGTGTAACCAACATTGGCTAGTTAAGCAATTATATAAAAGTACAGAAGAGTTAAGGAGACTTTCTCATTCGAAATTTTCAAAAATTCTATTTTTTTTTCTTACATTAACCTGATCCTCCACATCACAGAAACACTCTCCCAAAATTTTATTAAGAAATTCGTAACAGAAAAAAAGTGATAACTATTTACATTACATATTATAGTATTATGACCAAACGCGTTTTTCTCGAAACTCCGAATTTCAAACTGGTGGGACACCTTCTTTGGAAATTTACTGAATCGATTTTAGAAAACCAAACATTTTCGGTTTGTTCTGAAAAAAAAAAAAAAAAAATAGATAATAGATCTGTAAAAACCTCGTAAAACTACCCCCCTTTTTTACATGGGTGAATTGCCCTAAAAAAAGGAGTGATTTTCTAATTTTTCGGAAAAAGATGTATAAAACGGTACAATTACAACAAATAAAATATTTTATAGGTGTATTGTCTAGTTTTAAGTCTCACGAATAGAATGAGAAAGTTCCCTTAAGTACCTAATTATCATGTTCAACGTGAACAAGTTTGTTTATAATTTGCAGTATAGAAGACAATATTTTTAACTAACCTGAAGTAATATCATCTTCTGCATCCATGATTAATTAAATAATCAATAGTTTTAATCTTAAAATCAATTTCAGTAATTAATCACTCAGTTTTCACTGTTTTCACGCTGACCTCTGATGGAAATTGGAAGTGAGCCAAACATGGGGTTGTCATAGTGCAAAAGTGGCGTATTCAGCTTACACCACTTTTGCTCTATTACTTCGCTATATTATGTTCTGTGCAAAAACGTTGTTTCTAACGGTTATGTTTTTTGAAGGCAAATAATAGCTTAATCCATTATTGTATTGAAAGTTCATAATGTAAGGAATGTGTATTACACAAAAACCGCAACCAGCTTAAATTGTGGGTTACACCACTTTTGCGCTGATAGCCTCATATATGGATGTACAAGATATCATTATTGACAACAGGTTATTAGTTCTTCACTTTATTTTCCGTTTTTTCTTGAAACAAATGCAACGTCAATTTAGCCAACTGTCAAATAAATTAGTCTCCTCGCCAAAAGGCTAAATGCTGTATTGTAGACACTAAATTTTAGTCACTGAATTCACACATGCCCTAGTCATCGAAAAAATTCCCTACATCAATGCCAAAAATTGCAAATTTAGTTTAGTCATCAATTTAGTCGCAATTCCCACAGGCTCAATATGTTATTATAATGCCGGTTTTCCACCAAACAGACAAAACAAGAAACAGAAACAAAAACTGTTTTTACCAACAAAAATGACAATTTTGGAAAAAATTGTCGGAGAATAGTGTTTTTATAAACAAAACACTCGAGTGGGTAATTCAAAACAAACAAATTTTTTAAAAACAAAACTGGTTTTTTAAACTGTTTGTTTGGTGGAAACCCAGCATAATTATGTAATATTAGCCTTTTGCACTTAGTTGTTTTTATTCATATTACCAGGAGCGCGTTCAAAAACCTTACTATAGTAAACCACGAGGTAAGCTGTGGTTATGCTACATCACTTCACTTAACCACGAAAGTTTATGTTTAACCATGGAGGTTTTTGAACGCACCGTGTTTAACTACGTGGTAAAGAAAATTTAAATTTTTTTCCCATAAAATAGTGTCGGCTATTTGCCTCAATTATTTTCAATAATTATTTATTTAAAATAATCTCACAAATCCCACTTTGATTTGTTCATTATTAACATTAAAACAAATGTCAAAAAATTGTTTTTATTCTTCTTCTTCTTAACTATCGCTAAGCATGCTCCCGAGCATGGTTAAAATTTAACTACACCATGGTTAACCACGGGAGTTTTTGAACGCCAAAAAGTTATGCTCGTGGTTATGTTGTAGTTAACCACGGAGTTTTTGAACGACAAAAGTTTACCATAGTTAACCATGGTTAACCATAGTAAGGTTTTTGAACGCGCTCCAGCAACTCGTAGCAATCTTAGATATAGATATTGTATATTAAGGTGCCCATACACGAGCAATTTTTTTTAGCAATAATCGCAGGCAACTGTAAAGGAGCAATATGGAGCAATTCAAGCAATTTATGGCAACGCCAACTAGTATCAATTTGAAAAAAATATTTTGTAGCAACAATATTGAGCGATATGGAGCAACTCCAAGAAACTAGGCAATACTTTCGTACACGAGCAGTTCAGTTGAATAACTATCGCTCGCTATGGAAGTCGTTTTTCTTGCAGCGGCTTGTAGCGCTTTTATTATTATCAGTAAAAAGTAAAATAAAAGGAAAAAAAGAATAGACGTATTTGAGTGCGACCGTTTTTAGCAAGACGGAAGGAATCTTCATTGTGTTATGAATTGGATGATATTTTATTCAAAAACTTTACTCGAATGTCACGAAGTGATTTTGATATTCTTTTGAATAAAGTTGGCCCATTAATTTCGAATAAAGTTGGCCCATTAATTTCTAATATTATACCTGGACAGTGGAGGCAAAACTATAATGTTAACGATTTAACCGATTTAGAAAGACGGCCAAGAAATGCATCTGCATTAGCTAAATTGAACAGAGATGAGTTTTTGCATTATTTTATGTCTGAACGCGGTAGCATCCCATGGCAATCTGCTTATTTGTAAAAAAAAACTTACACTTACATTAAGTATTCTGAATACCTTCCAAATTTATTTGAATAAATGAAAATAAAAACAATGTGTGTGAAATAAAAATACATACGATCACTTTGACAACTTTGCTTGTGTTTCTTTCGGTATTTGTGTTTTACTATATTATCATAAATTAAAATTGAATACTTACTTCTGATTGTGTTTCCGTTTCTAGTCCTAAATCAGCTTCATCCGTGCCTTTTAAAAAAAGCAAACTTTTAAAAGCGAACCAATTACTTTCCTGATAAGCGCCACTGCCGCTTTTTTGCTTTTTCTCTAGTTTTTTTACTTCATTGTTGAAGTATGTGCGCAAATTTTTAAACTTTTTAACTGCTTCGTCATGAGATATTTGAAATTGCACGCCTACAGACGTCCATTCATCTTTTTTAAGCAAACGATCTTTAAAATCTGGATTTTTATTATCCCACAAGCATTCACGCGAGTGAACTGCATCAATAAAGTTTATGGTATTTTCGGTATTCCACGAAGACGACGTCATTTTGGTAATCAACCAGGTGCAGTCAGAAATGCACACGTGCACGTGCAGAATAAATATGTAAGTGCAAGCAGGATAGAAAAAAAAGATGACTTAAATTTCCATACCTACTGGATATTCGAAAATTTGTGTCAACAACATTGAGCAATATGGAATTTTAATGGAGCAATTAGAAACACAGTTGCTGAAACAGTTGCTGCAATTGATCGAAATTGCTCCAGATTGCTCCACTAATTGCTCCAGATTGCTCCATTACAGTTGCCGGCGATTATTGCTCAAAAAATTGTCCGTGTAAGCGCACCTTTAGGATTTTAATGCAGATTTGCGTAACTATATTCTCCATATTGCAGACGAAGCATATAGAAGGGGGACATTCAGACAGTATATTAGAGCCACAAAGGGAGTCTTTGGAATCAAATGATTCCTCCCTTAATAATTCATCCGGGTTTTTTGACTCTACTATTCCTGAAAAGGTAGCTTTGAACTCTAATTCAACCTGTCCAAATTATTTGAATTTACGTATTAAAGAATTAGAGCAACGGCTCAATCGTGAATTTGAAGAAAATGTTGTTTTGCGGGCGCATGTTAAAAAATTGGAAGAGGAACTTCATTTAAAGTCATTAGAGAATGAGAATTCTCTCGCGAAAATTCGTTGTCAATCGACGGTCGCATTTTATATTAAACGAAGTTACGATCTTCTACCGGAAAATTTGGCAACTTTAGTAGAAGGGGCGGCCCTTAATAAAAGACGCAAAAGCAAAGGTGTTCGGTATAGTGACAAATTTAAGTCAGTCGAGCTCAAGATTCATTTTTTATCACCAAGCACTTATAGATATTTGAACGCGAATGTTTTAAATCTTCCTTGCTTAAATACTTTAAATAAAATGACAGAATCTTGGGCTTCTGGCCCATGTAGTATGGATTTTTACTTAAAAGCAATGGAATACAAATTTTTATCGCTCGATGAATTTTCAAAATATTGCTTAAAAACGCATTTGCAATATGACCGGGCGCGTAATCACATCGTCGGGTTTGAAGACAACGGAGAAACGACTTCAAATGAGCTAGCTCATAACGCGTTTGTAATACAGGTGCGCGGTTTAGGTGAAAATTGGAAGATTCCTCTCGATTACGTTTTCGTTAAAAATTCCTTTTTTTTGTATTTGATAGTCTAAGCTTAGGTGTCATCCTTTGTACTACTAGTTCGTCATGTCGTACACGTCATGGTGCAATGTCTAGTAGTAAGCTTAGCTCGAAGGATAGAGAGAAAGATAGGATAGATTAGGGGGAGTCGGGTGGGTGTTGGAGGAGATGGTGGTGAACCTTGCGCTTGAACTCTTGGGTGTTGTATGAGTTCGGGAATATTGACTGAGGTAAGTTGTTCCACAGTCGCGTTGTTCTTGTTATAAACGAATTTCTAAATCGGAGTGTGCGCGAAGATAAGGGCTGTAGACTATAAGGGTGGGCCGAGCGGGCAAGTTTTGTGTTGCGGGAAAAATGTTGCCGTGGAGGCATGAGGTTACTTATTTCAGTAGAGCAATCGTTGTGGTAAAATCGGTAAAATTTTGCAAGGGCTGCTACGTTCCTACGGTGGCTTAATGAGTCAATTGAGGAGCAAATGGCGCTATCGCCAATAAGTTTGAGAGCGCGACTTTGCACCTTGTCCAGCCAGGCTAAGGTGGTTCTCGGGGCCCAGCCCAAATATACGAGTTGTATTCGAGGCGAGGACGAATGTAGAACTTGTAGATTGTAGCCCTGGCCGACGGCTGAAGGAGGAATTTGCATCTTTTCAGGAATCCCAGGCATTGCAGATCTTTGGATAGTATTATGCCTAGGATGTTTAAAGACGGTTCTGCCGTTAGGTTTTTATTGTCCACTGAAATAGAAGGAGGGTCGGTGGAGGTTTTATTAGAGATGAGACAGTACTTCGTTTTGGATGCATTGAATTCGACACGGTTCTTGCGGCCCCATTCAAGAATTCGTTCGATGTCCCTGTTGATTGAAATGGACATGAGATTGCGATAATGCAGACAAGGTCTGGCGCGTGCTTGTCCTACAGTATCGAAGCCATAGAAGTACCGTAGTGTACTGTCGTCGGCAAAGCAGTGGAGTGGGTTGGAAGGGATTGAGAGCAGGTCATTTATAAAAATTAGGAAGAGAGCTGGTGATAGAATTGAGCCCTGGGGAACACCTGCGGAGATGGTGTGGGGGTCGGATTCGACGCCATCCAATACTACCTTGATTGAACGGCCAGAAAGGAAGCTCTTAAACCAGTTCCTTAGAACGAAGTCAATACCAATAGCCTGGAGTTTAGTTAACAGAGCGGGGTGCCACACTCTGTCAAAAGCCTTGGAGATATCTAAAGCAACCATGCCAGATTCACCAAATCGGTGTATACTTTGGTTGAGGTGTTCAGTTAGGCAAACAAGGAGGTCGCCAGTAGATCTTTTTGGTCTAAAGCCGTACTGTTTGTCATTTAAAATTTTGTGGTGTTCAAGATATCTCAAAAGCCTCTTGTTTATTATTGTCTCCATCACTTTGGAGAGAATAGAAGTAATTGCTATTGGGCGGTAGTTAGCGGGGTCACTAGCGTCACCTTTTTTTGGTATGGGCTGAACATGGGCCAGTTTCCAGGAGTCGGGATAGACTCCGGAGAAGTAGGATAGGGCGAAGAGTTTGCGCAGAGGTTTAGCCAAAGGTGAGGCACATTTTTTAAGAACCATAGGGGGAATATTATCGGGGCCAGTGGATTTATTGGAGTCAAGCTCTTTGAGACACCTATACACTTCACGAGTTCTGAAGAAAATTCCGTCCATTGAGTGGGTGGAACAATCGAAGGCTGGTGGTTGTATGTCAGCATAGGGTAAGGAAGAGTTTTCGGCGAACAGAGATGCAAGTAAGTCGGCCTTGGGTTTGCTTTCTGTTATCACCTGCCTATTGTAGATGAATGGAGGCGTTGAGTGTAAGGTAAAATTCTTCCTGATGGAGGTTACCAAGGACCAAAATTTTTTACTGCCAGCAGTGGAGTTAATGAGTTTATTTCTCAGCCTGTCATCGTATAATTCCTTGACTTTCCTGATGGTGGATTTACAGGAATTTCTCAACCTGATGTACTCACGTCTAGATAGTTCGCTCGGAGAATGTCTGTACTCTCTGTAGGCGGCTTCTTTAAAAATTCGTTAAAAATTCCTGTTCACCTGCACAGGCTAAAAAGGTAATTTCGAAAGCGGTTCGGGGTTTATTATCAATCGGATACACTCCTGTAGCTGTTGTAAGCGACCAGGGGCAGAATTTTTTAAATCTCTTCAAGTACGAATTCAATTTAACAGAGACGCGAACATGGTTTACCGTGGATAACCATGAAATGGTATATTTTTTGATACACCTCATTTAGTGAAATCCACGCGAAACAATTTTACACGATACAATGTGTGTTATGATAACAATAAATGCGCTAAATTTTCACACATTCGGGAATTTTATGAAATCGATTCCAAGCTTGATTTCAGTTATAGAGCCGCGCCACGCCTTACCGAAATTCATATTACTCCGCGTAAATATAAAAAAATGTGTGTTAAAGCTGCTACACAACTTTTCAGCCATTCGGTTGCATCCGGCTTGTATTCTTTTGTAGCAGGTAATATAAAAAGTCCGGAATTTCTTGATACCGCGGAATTTGTTTCAAAAATGGACACACTTTTTGATATTTTTAATTCTTCAAATTTGTACGATAAGCCCACGAGGAAGCCTTTTTCAAGAACAGTTGACCAACTACGCGTTTTAGATGAAATGGTAGATTTTTTCGATACTTTGAAATTTGTTGATTCGAACGGTCATGATTGGAGCAATCGCATTAAATGTATTTCTGGGTGGCAAACTAATATAAGAAGTTTAAAACGATTGTGGTCCAATTTAAAGTCCAAGAATTTTGAATTTATACTTACCCGGCGTATAAACCAAGATTCTCTAGAAAATTTCTTTGGGGCAATTCGCCAGCAGGGCGGAAATAACCGTCATCCCACACCCTGGCAGTTTATTCAATCCTTTAAAAAATTGTGGGGTAGGAAATATCTTGATCTTGCTAAAACAGGAAATTGTGTATATGAGAGGGAAACACATTATGCTGAGCCCGCGTTTGTGAATCCTGAGTCACATCAGCCGTTTCAAGAACCGCAATGCATTAGTTCAAGAACTCAGAATTGCCTTTCATATGCCACCTATAAATTCTCTGCTGACTACAAAGATGTTAAATGTTTAGAAGAGAATAGTTCCGCGTATTGTGCCGGTTTTTTTACAAAAAAATAAACAATTTAATATCCACTCCTTGAATTCAAGCGGTTTGAAAATTGCCAACTGACCATTCCACCGAAGAATTTCTTCGAGTATGTGAGGCGATAAGATGACTGTCTTGATTCAACAGTTTATCAAATTATGCACCAAATGAATTTTGATTCTCTACTCTTCGAAAAACTATTTCTAGTACCAGGGCCATTTTGTTGCGCGTCATTTAATAAGGAAAAGTTCATTTGGTATTTCTTGCGCGTTCGGTTATATTATATTATTATGTTATTTAATAGAAGGCTCAGAGTTCCAGATGATCGGAACAAAGAGACTCCGGTTCGGCATCGGTAATTATTAACACGAATTTAAATAATTTAACTATCGGGTCTTTTTGTAAATTTTTAGTCCTTCGCACTCTAAGTAGTTTTTGATACGATTGATCAACAAATCCATCACACCTTTGCAATGACAATTTTCGAAAAGTAAAGATAGTCTTTGGAAAATGAATTATTATTGATTTTAAATTAATTTGTTTGTATTTTCTATATTATTTGCTTCAAATTTCATATTTTAAATTTGCAACTCGTATGGGGAAAACCGCGTTAGGTATTTTGACTGTTACGTTTTATTCATTACATTACGAGTTACAATTCTGTTATCTTCCCAAGCAAAAAACTTTGCATTTCTTTATATATATATATATATATATATATATATATATATATATATATATATATACCTATATATATATATATATATATATATATATATATATATATGGGTGATTGTCATGAAATGGGGGTAGTGGCTGGCTGGCCGTTGTTCTCTAGCTACAACGCCTCAAACAAATTTTTTCTGGGGTGAAAATCTCCATCCAGTAATAAAACATTCTCTCCTTCATCGCCTCCCGCGGCAAGCACTCTTGAACAAAATGGCGGCCCTTCGACCACCGAAAATGTCGCCTCCGTAACCTGTCCATTTTCCGCTTTTACGTCACGGGACTACGTTTACGGAAAAACAGTGCATTATTGCCGCGCGCCTAGGGTCTCAAACGATAGCAGCAGTATTCCGAAACTGATCACCGGTATGTATTACGCGGGCGGATACCTGCTTAGTTAGATGTCAGTGTTTACATTCTGACTGTTGTTTGTTGCAAATTTCAATAAAAACTATAAAAATAGCGCACACGCAACGACAAATTGGTTGTCAAGTGGCACTAAGTAGTGAAACCGAATCGTCACAAGTTTCTTTATGAATGTTTATCCTCGCCGGACGTTTAGACTGTGAACAATTTATAAACAAGAGAGCAACCCTCAAGAAAATTATCGAAGAAAAAAAAACTGTCGCCTCCGTAATGTGTGTTTTCGTTGTGATATGTGTTGCAAATCTCTTTTAACTCGGTTCGGTATATTTGTTTGCATTTGTAGAGCAAGCAAATTTTCGGAAAAATTGTTTGCTCTCATTGATCATGAAAGCGACGGATTTTTCGATGAAATGTCGCTACCGTAATTGTCGCCTCCGAAGCCATATAATTTCGGCTTTTCGATATAAACTTCTCACTGTCTATACCTCGTGTGTATTTATGTGGAAATATACAGAAAGTACTTCAAAATAATGTTGAAAACACATGAGAAAAATTTTTTTCAGCACTTTTTTTTTGTTCACAAATTTTTGTTCAAATCTCAAAAACTCCCATTTCATGACAATCACCCATATATGCCGCATTTTTTTCCCTAGAAATTATTAATTATTACTTTTGGTACATTTTTCATATTCTTTTTTATTGTACCGGTGTTAGGTGGCGTTTAGGCGTTTAATTTTTAGTAAATAATGAGATAAATCTAAGTAAAAAACGTATCAAAAATTGTTTTGTATTTGCCACAGCGGATTTATGACTTCGATTGTCATCGCAATGTCGTCAATAGAGTGCAAGGGGTTAATAACTTTTTGATAGCTTTCTGAATGTCCCTCCTCCAAATATTCCTCCCCAGCTATAAACATAGAAAATTTTGACACTCAGTTTAAGGTCAGTATATGGGACATTCCACGTCAAATCGGACAAAATTTTCCGACCCCCCTCCGTTTTGGCTGAAACTTTTCAGGGACTTTGGGCAAGTATTTAAGACTACAAAAAAAATTTTTTTAGAATTTTTTCATTAATCTATTGATCAATAAACATTAAATGTGGTTTTTCGGGATTTTCATGAATTTTGACTTTCTTTTTTTATTTTGGCTCTATATCTTTCGTTGGGGTCGATGTTTTTGATAGGTTTTACATGTTTTCAGGTCAGAGGGGTTGTTTATAAACAAATTTGCTGAAAAACATAAACATATTTTCGAATTCAATGTCAAAAGGTCAAAAAATAGTAAAAAACTTTAAAATTCAATTTCTCAAATACCCCATCATCGAAATGGACGTTATTGGTCTCAAAAGGTTCGGGAGAAGTCACTCTAACACCTCGATAAAAAATCTCGATGGGCTCTCAAAGATTTCAAAAATTATGAGTATTTGTTTATAATCATTAATGTTTATTGAACCCTTTGACCTGGATATTTTTGAAACGTCACCAATTTTCACCAAAACATGTTTATGGGGTTTTTTTTGGTCGCTGTTTACGAATCTGCGGTCAGATTTTCAAAATTCAAAATGGCAGCCAAGATGGCGGACCAAAATTCAAAAAATTAACCTTCTTCCATGAAACTTAATAAATAAGGGTTTTTTGACTCGTAGATCACGAATCTGACATCAGATTTTTAAAATTTTAAATAGAAAATTAAATATGGCGGACTAAAATGCAAAAAAACTGATGTTTCAAAATTATCCAGGTCAAAGGCTGGATAAAGGCATCCAGTCGTTAACACATTGCATTCAGAGGTTCATAAAATTGCATGGTTTTTTTCCGTCCCGGCTTTCACACATAGCCCGAAAATCTAAGTAACGAGTGCATGCAAGGTGCCTGTGTTTGTTGTGCATACTTGTGTGTGCTATTTCGAATGCGGCATTACAGAAAAAGTTAAAAGTTGTCCGACCTTTGCGTGGCATGCATTCTATTCATGGAACATGCCGTCAGGTCGCATTTGAATACACACTTCTACATTATTTATCAACGAATTGAACGCATGTACGCTTGGATATGTCACCAGCTGTATGCATGCTCCGCTCCCGCTACATTCATGATCATTAATAATTGCATCCGCATCGTCATAGACTATTCCAAACCCAAGTATTGTTTTACCAAGCAGTCCGTCAACCACATCAAATGAAGCTTAACCTACGCGAATGAGAGCCAGTCTACTTGAGTATAGTATTGGCACCCTTTATGGCCACCTAGCCAATTACCTGATTTCTTCGTCTCATACAATCTTTTAGGGAGCCAATTAATTTTAAAGGGAGCAAAAAGAAATGCAAAAAACAATCAACCTTTTTTCAAATTCTTCTATCTAGGCGTAGTTGAAAATAATTTATTTTAGCTGATTAAACCGAATTTGAGGCATAAAGTTGAAAAAACATTTTTTTCAAACCTTTATATTTTCAGCCGATGTAGGGATAGTTTCAGCCCTTCACTATTATCCCTTATCATAAAATATGCTTTGTTATAAATCAACCACTTTTGAATATAAATATTGCAAAAAATGTATTTTATTGGATTATTTTTGATTATAATTTAAATTATCGCGAAAACCCTTAAAAAGGGAGTTTTTAAGCATTTTTAAAGGTGATATGCATATTTTAGGACTGTGGGACCCAGATTTTCGTAGTCAGCGACCCAAAAAACATACGAGGAACGATTTTCACAACAGTGTAATGTTTTGACATAAACGATTCGTCGATATGTTGTCAAGTTAAAAAAATTGTAATTTAAAAAGGGGAAAGGTCCAGCATATCTCACCAAAGCGGAAGTGGGTGCCAATTTTAAAACAAGAGCACCTCACACATTTAATTCACCACTCCCTATTAGTATTCTAAGCACCCAAACCACTGACATACGGTTTTAACAGCTTCGGTTTTATCAATTGAAGCGTGCAAAAAGTATTTTATATTGAAGACAATTACAAATTAAACGTAAGAAAGATGTATTATTCATTTTTTCTTCTGTCATTTTTTGCATTTTTGTTTACATCGTTTGACATTATAAGAAAGTCTCAAGTGTTTATACCGTAACTTCCCGGCAGTGCCACATTGTCGACAAGAATTTTTGACGTAACCTGACCAAGTGGATCTGCTTTTTGGCGTGGCCAAACATGTGGTTTTCAAAAATTTCATAAAAATGAATTTAACGTTCAAACTTTATGAAATAATTAACAATTATAGCAATTTGATAACAAGCAATTAAAAATTTCCAAAAATAATTAAATAATCTGTAAAATGTTTAAATTTTTAATATCAGATATATGTTAAAAAAAAAAATAGTTCCACCGCAGACAATTTAACCTTAGAATTAAAAAATTTAACATTTAAGTAAAATTGAATTAATTAAAATAAAAAAAAAATATTTTTGAAAACATTTGTAAAGTTTAAATTTTTTTTTTTGTTGCAAATGATTCACATGCAACATTTGTCCACTAGATACTAAAACTGCAAAACTACAAGAGAGGTTTTACTAGTACCTTTCCTCTCGGCCTAATTAACAACATAACAAAAGGAACTCACCTACACGCAATGGTACACTGTTTGTGAAAAGACGAACAAGTAGTCTGAACACAAATTAAATAAGAAACACAATATTATAATCTTGTAAACAATTTGGTACTGAAATAAATAAATAAATAATAAAAAATAGATACTAAAACTCAATTATTGTTCAAGTTAAAACCAGACTTTGATTTGAGTCTGGGCACTTTTTTTATAACAGCCAAATTTTTGTAAGAAATAGACAAAGCCTCAAACTATGCCAAACAGGACAAATTAAAAACTAATGCAATGTATTTGTTTTTTGTTTTGTTGGTATTCATATCGATTTAGCCAGGGCCAACCAACTGGCATAGGGCGGGACATTTACAAGATTCCGTACTCTCTCAAAACACCACGGAGCTAGTAACCTAGGGCAGCGAGCAATAATAACTTATTATTGCTCGCTGCCTAGGGAGAGCACCAAAGGAGAGCAAACAGGAATAATCACAGCACCAAACTTGCACTTTCTACGTTTTTTCTCTATGCAGCCACATTGGCTGCGCTACATTTGTTGGTGGTTCCATCCAGGAATCCAAACGGTTGTTGCTGAATTTTCCTGTTTTAGTACGATTCTCTTTAGCACTTCACTTTGTCTTTGGGGAAGTATAAATCAAATTAAGAGGGATCCACAACATGGCTTCTCTGGACGAATTACTGGTCCAAGAGAACATCATACGGGGAAGGCTGGATAAAGCGATTGAAAATGGTAAGAAAATAGCTTTGATAAAACGTACTCAAGGTTTTATTGAAACGCGAAAATTACTACGATGAAAAATACATGGCAAGACTACACAGCCATAGATTTGCAAATCATGCAGCAAATCGGTTTAGATCCAGCCAAGCAAGCATGCCCATATATAGCAGAATACCATTATTGCACGGTTGAAGCAAAATTCTCCGATTACATGAGCGAATTGGTAGAAGGCCTGCGAAATTTTGTTAGTACAAATAATAACACCTGCAGTGAAGGAAATCCAACTACAAGTACAGCCATTATACAGGAATCCTCCTCTCTTCCCAGAATATCTCTGCCAAAATTCAATGGTGATTTTGATACGTGGAAATCATTTAATGACCTCTTAACATTAGTTCACCGCAACCCAAGCTTGAAACCAGTACAAAAATTACATCATTTGAAAACGTCTTTAGTCGGAGATGCCGAACGCATTCTAAGACATGTTCCCATCACAAATAAGGATTATGAACCAGCATGGAATAAGTTCAGGGAAGGGTTTGAAAACAAAAGAATCCTTGTAAATCATCAGTGCAAGCGTCTAATGGGTCAACCAAAATTAAATGTAGAATCCAAGAAGGGTTTGAAGGAGCTGATAGAGACCACCGAGGAATGTCTACAGCAACTCAAAAACCTCAATGTTGACACGACTTCCTGGGATATTACTTCTCATTTATATCTTAGTTCAAAAATTGCCCTTTGTCACACTCAGATATTGGGAAGAGGAACCAGGATCACAAAAGGAGTTACCGAAACTCACACAATTTATGCACTTTATAGGCGTTCGAAGACAGGTGTTGGAATCCATTGCAGACACCATTACTTCAAAAATTGAAAACTCGAAACTGTCGAAATTAAAGGAAAAAACAGCCTCATATCATGTCACGAAAGGGAACAAATGTCCAGCGTGTGAAGGAAAACATTACGTATGCAACTGTCCTATATATAAACAAATGAATCCAAACACCAGATATCGCATTATCAAATCAACAGGCCGCTGTCTAAATTGTCTCTCAAACAGTCATACCCATGCCGACTGCACAAGCAGATTCAGCTGCCTCATGTGCAAACAAAAACATCACACATCGCTCCATATTGATAGAAAACAACAACAGGATGCGAACGAAAGAATCATAGATCCAGGCTCACAATCTTCATTTATCACTCAAGCTGCCTGCCAAAGGTTAGGGGCCAGCTGCACATCGACATCAATTACAATCACTGGGGTAAACACCAGCACTGCGGGAAGCGCAAGCAAGCAAACTACGTTGCAATTGCAAGGATGCAATTCAGACACCCCACAAATCGAGGAAACCTTCTTGGTTCTTCAAAAAATAACAGATCCACTTCCAAAATATAAGATCCAAACATGGGATCTCGGACACATAGTGGGACTCCCATTAGCCGATTCATCTTTTTGGAGACCAGGACGAATAGACGCCCTACTAGGAGTTAACGCATATACACAAAGTCTACTGGAAGGAGTAATACGAACAACAAAAACAGCCCCAGTAGCTATCAACACGATCTTCGGTTGGATTATACTCGGTCCAACAGCTACTGTACCACAGAACAATTCCGTCCTTTTCGCAGTCACGACGAGAATTGACTGAAACGTAAACGAGAATTGACTGAAGACGATGATCCCTTTGTTCAAGCTCTAAATAATTCAATTGAGCAGAGACGTCGTGAGACTGAAGAGGTTGACGAAGACCGGCTATTTCTACTTTCATTGTTAAGTACACTAAAAAATCTACCTAATCACGTCAAAATGACTACCAAAATAAAAATGCTAACTTTGTTGAACGACGCGTCAGATTTTTCTGGTAATAGGACGTTGGATTATGTTGATCGTTCATTCCGGCATACTTCAGAAGTTAATCCAGGTGGCAGACTGGTTAGTCCTCGTTATTCGACCCAACGGCGGGTGGTTTGCACTGAATATCCTGGCACGAGTAGTAGGACAAACATGAATTATCCGAATGAAACTTTTACTAATAGTCCTAGTTCTGGATATAATTCTGTAAACACAATTATAGTTACAAGTTCTCCAAGCGATACACATGATTCACAGGACTCAGAACTATATGCGGATCTGTTCAACACTCAAAACTCTAGCAACTGTAACAGCATAATGGCGCGATAAAATAGTGGGCGCCACTTATGCGAGGTATTACCCCCTTAACCATAAGCCCGGAAAAGCATGACCAAGGAGCCAACACCATACATAAGAAAGGAAACTAAATTCCGGAACTCCTACGCCGGCCACACGGAGTTATCTAGCTCGCCGGAGGGGTCGTGGGGTGTGTGGCCGGGGCTTACCGCGGTTGGTTCACCACTTACCTGTGCCAGTGCAATCTTGAATTCCACCTCCATCCTTCGCCGGACATCACCTGAGCCTCGTCAAACCCTGAAAAGAAATGATCCCCCCCTCAACCATTCCACAAAAAAATTTACCACCTGGACATTCTAATATTTACAATCCTTTAATAAATCTGTAAACATCAACACAAACATTACATTGAAAACTTAACCACCACGACACTGATTAGCTGCCCGTTTCAAATATTAACAATTAACTGATCAAATGTTACGTTATTTTAGGGACATGTGTAGGAAGGACAACAATAAAGCACGCAGTACTGGCCAATACTCCTCGCTTTGTACAAACAATATTACAACCAACAGAATCACTTAGAGCAGGGGTTCCCAACCTTTCTGTGGTGCGGGCGCATTCGAGATTGCAAAACAAACCGGCGGGCACAAGTCGGATTTAAAAACAACACAACACATTGGTAGCACTTGATGATAACAGTAAGAGTTTACAACGACCGCTCGCTGTGACAACTAATATTATACTACTATAATAATACAATAAAGACGCCGGGAAAGACATGACTGTAAGGCTTCTTTCATATTGGATGGCGGTTTGGCCGCGATTTTATTGCTTTTCGTACTAAGTAAGTCAGTTTTACTCAAAGCTACTTAGCGAGAAAAACAATAAAAATGCAACCAAATCGTGGGACCTAACCGACAAAGTTAGGGTCTAAAGGTCTAATTCGCGTGGTGGATTAGACAGATGTTAGTGTAGCCAATTTAGCACATTTCTCACTACATCTAGCAAGATTTTTAAAATTAAAGTAACTTTTAAATTTTTTTTATTTTTAAGATTTGTTTTTTTTTTCGTATTTTAGCACTTTGTCGCGGGCACAATTAAATATCTTCGTGGGCACATATGCGCCCGCGGGCACAAGGTTGGGAACCCCTGACTTAGAGGAAAAACAAATTTCCCGGAACCAACAAAGAATAAAATATTTCCGACAAGGAGCAAAACAAATTCACAAATAATTATAAAGAAGATTATAAAGTTAATACTAACTACCATTAAAATTATTATTTTAGTAATAAATTTTTTTTTCTTTTTAAATTAAAGCAAAAAGAAAATTTTTGTTATTTTATTTTGTGTATTTTTTTTTGTGTGTTTTTTTTTGTTGTTCTTCTGATCCAGCTGATGTGGATGCACTATAGGTATTGGCTTAATTACCTGACTATCGAACGGTATATCAATTGGTATTAATGGAATATACAGTTCCTCCTTTATACTAGTGTCTGCTGTTTTATAAATATCATCTAATTTTCCGGCAACTTTTTTTTTTATTTAAACCATATTCGAGTAATTTTGGATAATCTTCGGTCTGTTCTCCATCCCCCCGGTCTTCTGATTTTATACCTGTTACTTCGTCCACCAACTCTCCATTGCCTTCCGCCATTTCTCTACACGTTTTTCCCGTTTTCGCTGAAATTTTGGTGACAGATAAACGAAAAGTATTATAAACACAGGGTCTTTCCCCTTAAATAAATAAAACAGTTTGTACAGATTAACACCAATCCGCACTAAATAAAAACGAACTCGCTGTTATAAATTTTTGTGCGTTTTTTTTTTACTTTTTTTTTTAAATTCTAACCACGTAAAACACTGAAATATGTATATCCTGTTTTATAAACTAAAGGGCAAAACGCAATTTTTGTATTGCTGGTATCCTTTTCGGTACTTTCAAATTTCTCCAAATTCTTTTCTTATTTGTTAATTTTTTTTGTGCTTATTTTTTCTTGTATTTTCGACTAGAATTCACAGCACCGAAATAGTCCTGATTGTTGCTAATTCGAAACGAAATTTTTATTTTTCGCAAATGAACTGAATAATGAAGGTTTTTGTCTTCCAGCCAGTCGTATGTGTTCAAAACTGATTTTTTCCTTTTTTTATTTTATCTTAAATTTTTCCGAACAAAAACTTGTGCAGTAAATTTCTGCCTACCTCAAAATTCGAACTCCATTTTTTTCTTTTTCCTTTCTCCCCGCCTACCTTTTTGTTCCGAACCCACTACTCGATTTTCTTCCCCACAGTAATTTTTAGTCAAGTAGATATTTAGGCAAAACTGACCGTTACACAACTAACTCTAAAAAATGTTCTTGGCTTGTTTGTTTACCTACATTATTTAATAAAACTTACTTTAAAAAAGTTCATGGTTTGGTTTACTTTTCACTCACCTTAATGTTACAAACAACTTTTCTTCGGGACTGATTGACTTTCTTAATATTGTGCCTTTTTTCAATAAATCATTTTTATATAGAGTCAGTAACTCGTCAAAGAACCTTATGGACATTCTCACGTAGTTAAAAAACTTATCTGGATATCTCCTCAGATCTTGGTATATATGGACAAATTGTCCTTTCTTAGGGCGATCGGCTAAGTATGGATGAACCCACCACTGTTTCTTTTTTCTCTGCAACTTTCTTTTCCTGCGTATATACAGGAGCAGTGCTAATTCTTCGACTTCCATTTTAATAATGTACCCGCAGTGTGGTGGCGATTCTGGTGTATACATATATGGTGTCTCGTTTGGTAGCTCAAAGACACCATGGTTGCGCGACTAGTTGCGCCGCCATGGTGTCCCGGTGAAATACGGCCCTAATAACACTCCGACAGTACCGTATGGAACCTCTCACAGCGTATACCACGCGCATAAAACAACAACTGTCTTTATTCATAGAAGCCGCCACAACTAAATACGGCGAAGCAGCATCCCAAGTCAAAGTACAGTTGGAAGATTTTGCGAAAAGCTCATTAAAAGGAGGGATCAATAACCAACACTTATGCCAGTACTTGCTGGCAGCAGGCGATGACGGCCTGGATAATTTAATCCAAAAGGCCCTGGACATGGAGAGACTTCAGCAAACTACACTGAACATCCATGCCCAGTACCAAAGTCCATCAGCCCTGCCAATGTACAGTCAAGGTGGGCCAAATATAAATACCCCCAACCTGTACAATAATCCCTATACGCTGGCTCACAATAATGGTCCTTGTACATATCCATCACAGTCAGGCCTAAACTCCTCCTCTACAAACGACACATTCACTCTACTCCGCTCAACATAACGCCGCCGCCGTCATCACTCCGCCCAGTATCACATCACCAGAACATAACATTCCACCCCAAGCAACACTAACGAACTACAATCTCTCCCTGCCCAATACGCAACAACCGAGTGTACCAAATATACCAGTCCCTACCACAACTACCACAGTACCACAGGTGGCGCAAATAACGCCAACGCCTCAAAAACCTCAAGGCAATCCGTTGGCAAATGTCACCTGTAGTTACTGTCGAAACAGGGGGCACACATACGCAGATTGTATTAAAAGAAAAAATACTCCCTATTGCCCTATTTGTAGAACGACAAATCACGATGCACGGGATTGTCGCCGCCCACCAGAGCGCTCACGACCGAACTTCCCTAATAACGGTCGTTTCTCTGAACAGCGCGCCAACCACAATAATGGCGGTAGACCTTCACAACATAATAATGGTTATTCGCAAACAAATCAACAACAGTCACTGCCCCGTCCACAACCGCCACATAATCAAAACCAGGTAAGCAACAACAATCGCCGAGTATTCAACATACGCCACACATGCGATTTCTGCGGAAGGCGGGGCCACCAAGCAGAAGACTGTCGACAAAGGCAGCGATGGGAGAACTCCCAATCGGGAAGCTTCCCAGAGCCGGACCAAATACCCCCGGCCCGACATTAAACACTAACAAAAAACCAAATGGGGGACCTCAGGCCTTAACTGGTACAAACCCACTAGTAACTCTTCCTCTCGACATAAGCCTCAACGGCAAAACACAACTAGTGGTGGATACAGGCTCTAAGGTTACAATACTAAAAAAGAATAAGCTTCGACAAAATGTCACCATAAACCCTTCCCAAAAGTGCACGCTAGAAACGCCATACGGTAAAGGGGAGACTCTCGGAAGTTGCCAAGGAAACTTCAAATTGAAAACTCCAATTCCTTGCACTTTCCAAATAGTGCAGAACATGCCAGAGATTCCCAAAGATGGCCTTCTAGGAAACGACTTCCTCACCCAGCACTGCAACGTTGAGGGTCCTAACAAGACACAACGATTTCCTCGCACGGAAATTAATCCGGAAGAAATTACCTTTCCATTACAAACCAAAACCACCAAACCGAAACCCAGAGAGCAGCAGGAGCAAACCCAAACCAGGGAGTCTCAGCTCGTAGAAGCCGATTCGACCCCCGGTGGTGTCTCCCAGGTACCCTCCGAGAGGAATACAAGCTGCCAATCTCAAGATGGGTCAAGGCTAGATAACAACCTTAACGGTTTCGAGACCAATGAAGACCTGAGACAAAAGGTAATCTTATCGGAATCTATTTGTATCCCAGGCCGGTCTCAGATGGTGGTACCAATACCATTAAGTTTAGAGGAAGAAATGATCTGTAAAGCTCAAGAGCCCTGCGAGGGAGTATTCCTCGCGAATGCCCTCTTACCTTCTGGAAACCAAAGAGTATTTGTTAGCCTCCTCAATGCTAACAACTATCCAGTAGCTCTAACGAGTCTAACTCTAATGCTCGTCCCCACAAATGGCTACCCTACAATACCACTCAATCCCAACCCTGCAAGTTCTAGCCCAAGGTTCTTTGTCAAAAAAGACAACGGCGAGTGTGCGAAACGACCAGTAACTAAAACCGGCACCCCACCGCTCAAAACAAGCCACAAATGGCAGAAAACACTAGGGGTCAAATTAAAACGGGGTCACAAGAGCAGTGACCAGGAAGCCATCAACCTATTACACATTAGACACATATTCCCGGACTATGAAGACCCGGACGACCAAGAGCGTGCACAGCGCATTCAAAAAGTTGACGAGGAGCTCAACCTTGATCATCCACTAACGACCAAAGAGAAGAGGTCCATAAAGGAACTATGTCACGAATACGCAGACATATTCCACTTAAAGGGAGATAAGCTCACGTACACAGACGCTATCTCCCACGAAATTCCAATGATCTATGACCAAATCATTAACCAAAAAATGTACAGACCGCCCGAGACACAAAGGCAGGTAATCAATGAACAGTTAGAAGAAATGTTGGACAACGACATAGTCCAACCCAGTAAGAGCCCATGGAACTCACCCTTATTAGTGGTCCCCAAAAAGGCGGGCCCTAATGGGGAGAAGAAGTGGAGAGTAGTTGTCGACTTTCGAAAAGTCAACGAAAAAACCATAGGCGACGCATTTCCTCTGCCACGAATCGAGGACATTCTAGACCAACTCGGTCACTCAAGATATTTCACTACCCTCGACTTGGCCAGTGGTTACCACCAAGTACTTGTGGAACCACAAGACGCGCTAAAACAGCCTTCAGCACACACTACGGCCACTATGAGTTCAAACATATGCCGTTCGGGCTAAAAGGAGCCCCGGCTACGTTCCAACGGCTCATGAACTATGTCCTCACGGGCCTGCAAGGCCTCGAATGTTTTGTCTACCTGGATGATATCGTCATCTACGGTAAAAACCTTGAGGATCATAATACTAAACTTCGGAGAGTCTTCGACCGGTTGAGGGAAAATAACCTCAAATTACAACCAGAGAAGTGCCAATTCCTCCGAAAGGAAGTTGTTTACTTGGGTCACGTTTGCTCAGAGAAAGGAGCTCTGCCAGACCCACGAAAAACGGAATGCGTCCAGAAGTTCCCTGCCCCACGGACTATCAGGCAAGTGCAATCGTTCTTAGGCCTTGCCAATTACTACCGAAAATTCGTCCCAGATTTTTCAAAAACAGTCCGTCCCTTAACGAACCTTCTACGCAAAGGCGTAAAGTTTTCTGGGACACCAAAGTGTGAGGACGCATTCCAACAAATAAAAAATAACTTAGTATCCCCTCCACTGCTAATCTATCCAGAATTCGACAAGCCGTTTAACTTGACAACGGATGCGAGCAGTGAGGCACTCGGAGCAGTGAGGCACTCGGAGCAGTGCTCTCTCAGGGAGAAGTAGGAAAAGATCAGCCTATTGCCTACGCAAGCCGCACCCTAAACAAGGCAGAACGCAACTACTCCACCATTGAGAAAGGGGGTTGCTCGCAATAGTCTAGGCTGTGAAAAATTTCAGGTGTTACCTACTGGGTTGGAAGTTTGCGGTCTACACGGACCATAAACCCCTCAAAGGCGTATTCAACGTCAAAGACCCAACTACTCGACTAGTGAGATTCCATCACAAGCTGTCGGAATACGACTACACTATCGAGTACAAACCGGGAAAATATAACACAAATGTTGATGCCCTCAGCCGTATACCGCAATACGTAGAGGAGCCAAAAACCTTCACGGTAGAAGCTCAAGTTCACCAACCCGGAAAATACCTCCAAACAAAATAAGGAGAGACGCCCAAGGAATGCAACATTATCACAAGGGCACAGGCGCAAAAGCAGAAAGACGACGAAAAGGACAAAAGAACTAGAAGCCCCCCACTCAGAGGAAGGGCCCAACCCGCCTGAGATCGAATATGAAACCCCAGAAGACCCTCCCAAAGACAACAACCTCAAAGGGAAGAAGAAAGTTGAGGTCATTACCAGTCAGGAGGAGATAAATACAATTCTAAAAGATTACCACGATTCCCCCTTCGGTGGACACCAGGGAGTCGTGAAGACCTATAACCGTATTCGCCAAAAATATTGATGGAGACGTATGTTCCGCGATATCTCTCGCTATATAAGAAGGTGCAAGAAATGTCAAACCATGAAGGCCTCTAGGCAATTCCGAATGCCCATGGTTATCACGGACATAGCTGAAAACCCCTTCGATAAAGTCTATTTAGACATAGTAGGCCCCCTGGAAGAAACACATTCGGGAAACAAGTACATCCTAACCTTCCAGGATAACCTAACAAAATTCGTCGATTGGTATGCCATTCCCAATGGGGAAGCTCAAACGGTAGCACAAATTTTCTTCGACGAAATCGTCACGCGCTATCGCATACCAAAACAAATAGTCACCGACCAGGGATCAAACTTCCTGAGTGACCTTTTCAAAAACGTGTGTAGGCTCTTAAAGGTTAAGAAACTCCAAACCTCAGCATACCACCCTCAGTCCAATGGAGCCCTAGAACTCGCTCACAGACCTAGTTTTTTTTAGTTTTTAAAAAAGCGTTTATTTAACCTAACAGCTATCCTAATATAAATTTGACTAAACGCTTAAAGTTAATTATTTTAACCTATTCTAATCTATCTAACTTACTGGCCCTCAGCAGGCACTCTAAATTAATCTATGTCTTAATTTAACTTATGCCTTTCGGCTAAAACTTATGTATTTTTTTTTATTAATTTTTACATTATATATTATTAGTCCTAAGAAAAAATTTGAAAACTTAGATGCTATATTAATTATTTTGTATAAAACTTAAGCTAACTTAATCTACTCTACTAACTAACTTAACCCTAAGAAACCTATCTGGGCGGGGGGCAGCAGAGTTGAATTCTCTCGGGTGGCCCCCATCCAGGCGACGGGCTTCCACGGGCTTGAGCTGCAAGAAATAACAATAGCTCGTGGAAGCTCGCCCCACTAACCTAGACTTACTTAAAGCTACTTTCATTACAAAGTAAAAACTAGAACTAAATCCTATCTAAGTACTAAGCTAATCTTTTAAAACTAACATGCATTAAAAAATATTCTATAACATCATTAGAGAGGGCAAACACCCAACTAAGGGGGGTCCTCCAGCCACCAGTACAAATTACTGGCATTGGAGGCCTCTTTTTTATCTTTTTCTGATATTCGCGTGCTGAACCTCAGGAGATCCCGTATTTCTCTGCCTTCTTGAATCGCGCGCACTCGTTTATCACATGCATTGCGATGCATGTGATATAAGAGGGGTAACCCCGAATCATCCTGAACCAATTTTTTGGAATCTAGGTAAATAAATGCTTCTGGGGGGATAAACCCGCGCTCACAAGCTGCTTTGTGGTATTCAGAGTTCGGGTAGAACGCTCCCCGAATAAGAGGATTGTCGCTCTCCGTCGCTCTAGCGACGTGACGTCGAATAAACTTGATTATGAAATTGTCGATCCTGTTAACAGATGCCTTATCATAGAGGATATTGTTGGCGTGATATTTTACGAAGCCCGATTCGGGTGTTCGATACAAGCTTAGGCACGCCCTTAAGCATTGTCTTTCAAAAACCCGAAGCTTTTCCATGTAAGAAGGAGATATGTTGAACCATACAGGACAACCGTAAGTTAACATTGGTCTGACCAGGGCTTGATAGCATATCACCTTGACCCGTGGGCTTAGGTGGCTGCTGTAAAAAAGTCTTTTGGTCATATGAAACGCCTTGTTTGCCTTGGTAAGAGCAGCACTTACATTTCTATTGAAATATAGGTATTGGTCCATCCAAAGCCCAAGGTATTTCACTTCCAATTTGTTTTCTAATGCTTGCCCCGCATTGTTCGAAATTTTGAGTGTTTTCCAGTTCCTCCGCACATCGCGGGAAGCTTTGTTTAGAGGAGTCCGGAAAAGGATCGATTCACATTTGCTAAAATTGATCTTCAATTTCCAATCATCACTATACCGTTCGATTGTTTCGAAGTCACGTTGTAAGAGCGTCTGGATCACTCCAATCTTCTTCCCCGTCCTGTACACAATCAGGTCATCCGCATACGCTAGTGCGAAGGGGAGTGAACTTATTAGGTCACTCGTAAAGATATTAAATAAGAGCGGCAAGTTTACTGCGCCCTGTTGCAGACCATTTTTAATGTCAAAGACCCTACTTGATGTGAAGTTGCCACTTTTGACGACGAACTTCTTTTTTGAAATCATATTGTAAATCATGTATAACTGAGGTCCAGTCATGCCGAGTCTGACCAATTTGTAGAGAAGACCTTCGATCCACACTGTATCGAATGCCTTCTCAAAATCGATCAGGCATGCTCCTGTACACTGGCCTTTCATGAAGTTCCAGTGTATGTCTGATACCAGTTTGGACGCGGCATGAATGGTGTCATGTCCCGCCCTAAAACCGAACTGGTTATCGGGAATTATCTTTTTGTCCTCAACCCATTTGGCTAATGATCTATTAATGACTGTTTCAAAAACCTTGCTGATATTCGGCAGCAAACTTATTGACCGGAGATTGGCAGGGTTAGTTTTATCTTTATCTTTTTTAGGTATTGGATACACCGCTGCCGTTTTCCAGTGACCTGGGAAATGGGCGTTGTTTAATGCATTATTAAACAAAGTGGTGTATATGTCTATAGCCACCAGGGGCAGATGTTTCAGAACTATGTTCGGGATACCATCTATTCCAGCCGATTTCTTATTATTCAGACGACGGAATGTTAGCAGGAGATCAATTTTTCCAATGAACGTCGAGTTTACTTGGGCCTCGGGTATATCGTTCGCTGGGCAGTCTTCATTGAATTCGATAATTGCTCGATTCTCAGATTTCCAAGATTCGATTTCATTAGATAATCTCAAGTGGTTTAGCGAGGCCCTATTCTCGAGGTCAGAATTCGTACGAACACAAGTGTTCACCGAATAAATCTCTTGATAGTAGGCCCCCACTAAATCCACCTTCTCCTGCTCGTCCTCTATGCAATAATTATCACCGACGTGGCTGGTTTCTTCCGGATCTATGTTCACAGACCTCAGCAGTACCTGGTTAGTTGAAGTCCTAGGGATACGTAACTTGTCCAACCGGTTATGTGTTTTACTCCTAAAAATTTTATTTATCTGTGGGAACATGCTCGCGCTATTAGTTTGAATAGCCCGAATCTTTCTGTTCCAGTACAGATTCACAGACTGTGAAAATTGTTGCCTTAAAAGTTGTTGGAGATTTTTCATAACCGATTTAAGAGTTACAATCTCCGGACTTCGTCTATCCCGAAACTGACGGTGTAGGGCTTTCAGTCTCGTTAGTATTCGGCTTTTATGTTTTAGTAGTGCGTCGATTGTGGCGTTTCTGTAACAGTCTATACTGTTTTCTTTCTTTGTTCTTGGTATGGTTTTGTCCATCGTCTGTATAATGAGATTGTCCATATTTTTCAAATATTCATCAATCTCATTGTTTGTCAGGTTTCTAGTTGTTGGTGGTAAACGTCCAGAATTCTGTATTGCCCTTTCCATAGCTTTTTCGAATCTTGGCCAGTGCGTCTTCTGGTAGACAAAAGGCTGCACTTCGCAATATTCAAGAAGCTCTATGGAGTCGTCAGGGACTTGTATTGTTATCTCGAGTCCGTAATGGTCGCTGTCGTACGGTACTGTGGCTAGACAGTTTGTTTCGTTCGTATTTAGTCCTGGTAGACCCATCCGTGAGTCTAGCAAGCACAGATCTAAAAAAGACCCACCACGTGGATATGATGGTATATCCGTGGCGAGGAGATTAACTTTCCGCTGAATTCTGTTCTGGCCCAACCAGTCATTCAGTTGGTTGCCCCTGGTGTTAGCCGTTTGGTTTCCCCATGCCGCATGGCGTGCGTTTAAATCTCCGGCCAACAAATAAAAATTTTGCTCCGACTCCAGGCGAAGAGTTTGAAAGAGCGAGTTCATTTCCTCTATAAATAATCTTGGTTGATTTGTTTGGGGTGCGTACGCCGCGATTAAATACAGTCTTCTGCCACTTGACAGGGGAATGTATATAACACACGCTTCCAACACCCGAAACTTTTCTATATCCCTGCTATACATGATTTTATGTTTCAGAGAGGCCTTTATTAATATTAATAGGCCTCCGCCTCGTATGGAATTAGGCCGATCGCGCCTAATTATCACATAATCCTTGTAATCCATTTTGTGCCTCTGGTTTAGTTTAGTTTCACTAGCCAAAAGAACATCCGGATTTTGGTTTTGCAAGAGTGTTAGTAGATTCGCCCTTCTCTCATTTCGTATCAACGAGTTAACGTTCACCGAAATGACTTTGATCGTGTCCTCTCCGAATAATGCCATTGAAGCATTTACACGGAAATGGTTTCTGTCGATAACAGAGCATTATATACAAAATCTAAACGAGCTGTTTGCTCGCTTAATTGTTTATGGAGCTGCGCGATCTGCCCTTGTATGGACAAGAGGACCGCCTTCAGGTCACTATCTCCAGAACTCGCTGCCGTGGCAGCTTTTGGAGCTTGTTGTTTTGTAGGCTGGGCTACCGCTGCCATTTGGGCAAAGGACATTCCAGGCCTTACAAAATTGTTTATCGATTTGCTCTTTTGCGCTTTTTGAGTCTGGATTTCCTCTTTACGCATTTGTATTCTTTTTTTGAACTCTGCATATTTTGGGCATCCTCTATAGTTAGCAGGATGTCCATTTGATCTGCAGAGTACACAGAACAGTTTGCTTTTATCAGCTACTTTTTCTTTACCTAGAGGACATTCACCAGGTTTGTGATTGTTTTCGCACTTCACGCATCTAAATGCCATTTGGCAGTTAGCTGCGGCGTGCCCAAATCTTTGACATCGCAAGCATTGAAGGATGTCTTTTTTGTTTAATTTCTCCCATGACACTACATGAAAGCTTAGATATTTAATCGTTTTTAAATTATCCAGCTTGCTCTCGGGAGTCAATTGGACCAGGAAAATCGGCAGTTGTCTCTCTGAGCTTCGCGAGTGTGCGGTAGTAAACTTCTTTACCGCAGTAAATTTAAGGTCATTGACCTTTAGCGATTCAAGTTCCTCTAGAATCTCCTGAGGATCAAAACCGGGATCAAGTCCCTTAAGTAATACGCTTTGGGTTTTTTCACCCTTAGCGGTAAACGTAAAATATTGAGTATTTGCCCTCTCTAAAAAAGTTTTAATTTTCTTATGATCTAATAGGTTGTTTAAAATTAAAGCATGTTTATTTCCACTAACTCTTCTAATATAAAAATTGGTATTTTTAAGTACCTGTTTTGCTAGTCGAATAGTATCCACCGGTTTCTGGTGGAAAATATTAATGGGAGGTACCTTCTCCCTTTGTTGCTTTTCTGTCCGCTTCTGTTGTTGCTGCTGCTGCTGTTGCTGCTGCTGCCTCTGTTGCTGCTGCTGCCTCTGTTGCTGCTGCTGTTGCTGCTGAGGTTTATTATTAGCTGTTTGTTGTTGTTGCTGCTGCTGCTGTTGTGCCGGCATCGGTTTCGTTGCTTTCGGTGTTGGGAGCTTAGGAAAATTTTTTTCTCTCAGCTCCTCAATCAATTTTTCCAGCCTGGCTTCGTCTGCTTCAGTTTCGGTAGCCAGGATTCCGAAACTGTTCCCCTGGCCTTTATATTTGCCAGAGGCGGAAATATTGCGCGATTCTTCTTCCGAGTCGGCAGTCATCGTTACGGTTGCGGGTGGAACCGTAGATCCAGTTGCTGTCTGTTTGCTTGTGTTTATAATTTTCGCCTTCCTTTGGCCCAGGGCTGGTTGGGCTTTTAATTTTCTGCGGCGTTTGTTGCCACTGCGCCGTTCACTATTATCGTCGCTTATAGACGATAAAGATGTTTCACTTAAGTCACTTGTGATATTATTATTTGCACCGCACTTCTTGGTGTCCGTTTTGTTTTCGGTGTCCGTTTGAGACATGCCACTTATAGTGTGTACATGCTCTGCACCACTGTCTTTTTTTTCTTTTTGGGTTCTAATTGTAATTTATTTTTTATTTTCAAAATTTACAAGTTAGGAATTAAAAAACTTCAAGGTCACGGGATCGCACAGGATTCGCACTTTATTTACTCTATACACGGGTTTTTCGCACGAGCTCTACTCTAGGCGCAAAGTCTGTCTTCTCTTGACAAGAGTTCAAACAAGACTCTCGCTCACAGACCTTTAATAGAATACTTGCGCACTCTCGTAGACGAGAGCCCCCAAAACTGGAACAATTTCCTTCGGACAGCAGCATTCGTGTACAACAACAGTATACACGAGGGGACTAAACTAACCCCCATGGACTGCCTTTACGGATTCACAGCCGACGTCCCATCCAATCTAAAACGAGAGCCGGAACCTATATACAATCACGAAAGTTATCACCAAGTCCGGTATAAATTACAACTAGTGGGATGTTGTGCCTAGAGACTAGCCACTAATTACGCTTTTTCATGGTATTCTTTCTGTTGAATAACACTTCAGATTGGATGACAATATATTAAGTGGAGATTGATCCGCACTCACTTCTGACCCGCCGGATCTGGGAATCGAGGCCACTGCCCAAAACAATTACTCAAAAATTATGGAAAAACAAAATAATATGGCCTCGATTCCCAGATCCGACGGCGCGGAAGTGAGTGCGGATTTGACACTTTGCGATTCTCAAATTCGCAGTCGCGGATTCAATTAAATCAAAAATTCGGAGTGAAGACTCACACGCTAATGAAATACCCGATGTGGGATTATCTTAGGCGAATTTGTGGTTTCAAATCCTCAGAAAATTTGTTGCGGATCACACTTTTAAAGCACGGAAAATGTCAAAGAGAGATTCGCGGTTGCAGATTTGAGAATCGCAAAGTCTCAAATCCGCACTCACTTCCGACCCACTGGATCTGGGAATCGAGGCCAATAAATCGAAAGTGTCAAATTGAAAAAAAAAAAAAAAAAAAAACACATCACACATGTAAACACTATATAATTATGTATTATTTTTCTATGGATTGGAGGCAAATCTAAAATCACTTTGCACAGCAGAATTAGGTGTATTATTTTACTTAAACATACATTATTGTTAAAAATTCAGCTTACCGCGCGTTTTGTATTTATTTACACTTCAATTTAACTTTATTTTTTATTTTTAAAGAAAATATTATCATGCACGCACTTCACTTTTCTTTAAATGTAGAACATCTACTGAAAAACACAGGCACCTGTTTATCCATAGCATATATGCACGTGCACGCACACAAGTACCCCCACTTCGCAAGAGACCCCAATAATTACCCGCCAAAAATATGAAAGAATTGATATATTTTAATTGCACCCCATCTATGACAAAGAATAGTAAACACCATCTATGGCAATATTACATTACTCTTCGTTTTACCTATGATTATCAATTTCCATAAAATATACAAAATACATTTCATAAATAATAGAAAATCTGTTGTCATAAATCAGTTGTTTACTTCCTTCTAAAGTTTATACATATCTTGCATTGGAATGTACCTTTTTATGAAAGCATGAATAAATAGGTTTATTGCCACATTCCTACGAGTTAGAGTTTGGAGTAATGGGTTGGTGCTAGCTCGGGGTGCGACAGGACCCGGGTTCGATACTGGTGATGGCCGCGCGTACTATTTTTTTTTTTAAGTTATGATGATTTTGGTAGTGTTTGTTAAATACTTTGTTAAGTTTTAGATTACGCAAAGTCTCACAACTTATAACCTACATAAGCCTTTAACAAAAACTTTGCAAGATTAATTATATATAGCGTTGGTCAGTGTAATACTTATGAATCTCCATGGCCAAACTAGGATACAGCATTATGACAATAATTAAATCAATGCAACGTGAAATAAAAGTTTTAGTTAAAAACGGATTTGGCTTATTTAGCTTATTATAGATTGAGTTATAGCTCACAATTGAATATGTCCCAAAGGTTTTAATTAGTCCCCGCTTTGAGATTTTATCATCAACGCAGGCTTAGTTTATTATACTACAATAAATCATCATAACTAAAAAAGCTAAAAAAAAGTACTTAAAAAAATTCATCAAGAATCGAACCTGGTCCTTTCGCACCCCGATCTAGCGCCTTTTTTTTTTTTTTATAAAAAGCATTTATTTCTCTTACTAACTATCTTGATATAAATTTAACTAAATGCTTAAAGTTAATTATTCTAACCTATTCTAGTCTATCTAACTTACTGGCCCTCAACAGGCACTCTAAATTAATCTATAACTTATATTAACTTATGCCTTTCGGCTAAAACTTATCTATTTTTAATTATATTTTATTTAAAAACAAATCATGATTATTGTAAATCTAAGGAAAAATGTGAAAAAAAAAACTTAGAGCTATGTTTATATTATATAAAAATCTTACGTCTACTTAATCAATAACTTATTTCTAACTATCTGGGCGGGGAGCAGCGGAGACGAGAAAATCGTCTCAGGTGCTCCCCGTCCAGGCGACGAACTTCCACAGGCTCGAGTGATGCTAGAGCTCAAGCTCGTGAAAGCTCGCACCACTTACTTACAAGCTACTTAACCTAAACACAGAACTATCCGGACGGGGTACAGCGGAGGACCTGCCTCGGATGTACTCCGTCCAGGCGACGAGCTTCCACGGGCTCGTGTTAGAGAAACTAACAAAACAAACAAAGAACAGACAAACAACAAACAAAAACAGACAGACAAAACTAACAAAAGCTCGTGGCAGCTCGCACTTAAGCTTACTTAAAACTAAATCTATTACTAAGTAAAAACTATAACTAATCCTATCTAAGCCCTAAGCTAATCTTTAAAAACTAGATTACATGCTAAACTAGTCTATATCTAAAGTTTTAAGGGCGAATACGCAATATTTAAGTATCCTCCAGCCACCAGTACAGAGTACTTGCAGTGGAGGCGTCTCGTCTATCTCTCCCCGAGATTCGAGTAGGTACTGAACCTCAGGAGCTCCTGAACTTCCATATCTTCATTGCTAAATCTGTAGCGTTTATATGTCGCAGAACGGTGTAGGTGGTAAAAGAGGGGCACCCCCGAACCATCTTGGACCAATCTTTTTCTATCTAGAAAGACAAATGCCTCTGGAGGGATAAAGCCGCGGTCACAAGCAGCTCTGTGATATTCAGCGTTCGGATAGAACGCTCCCCGAATAAGAGGATTTTCGCTCTCCGTCGCTCTTGCAATATGTCTTCGAATCAACTTGATTATGAAGTTGTCGATCCTATTAACAAATGCCTTATCGTAAAGAACATTGTTGGCGTGAAACTTCGTGAAGCCAGATTCGGGTGTTCGGTACAACCTTAAGCACGCCCTTAAGCATTGTCTTTCGAAAACCCGAAGCTTTTCCATATAAAAAGGGGATATGTTGAACCACACTGGGCAGCCATAAGTTAAAATCGGCCTGACCAAGGCTTGGTAGCAGATCACCTTTACCCGTGAGCTTAGGTGTCTGCTATAAAAAAGCCTTTTAGTCATGTGAAACGCCTTGTTTGCCTTGTCCAGAGCAGCACTTACATTTCTATTGAAATACAAGTATTGATCCAGCCAAAGCCCAAGGTATTTCACTTCCGATTTGTGTTCTAACGCCTGTCCCGCGTAGTTCGAAATTCGGAATGTTTTCCAGTTCCTCTGCACATCGTACGAAGCTCTGCGTAGTGGCGTCCGGAAAAGGATCGATTCGCATTTGCCAAAGTTGATCCTCAACTATAGCGCTCGATTGTTTCGAAGTCACGTTGTAAGAGCGTCTGGATCACTCCAATCTTCGGCCCCGTCCTGTACACAATCAGGTCATCCGCATACGCTAATGCGAAGCGGAGTGAACTAATTAGGTCACTCGTAAAGATATTAAACAAGAGCGGCGAGTTCACTGCGCCCTGTTGCAAACCGTTTTTAATATCAAATACCTTTCCTGATGTGAAGTTCCCACTTTTAACGATGAACTTCTTCTTGGAAATCATATTATAGATCAAGTATAGCAGAGGTCCGGTCATCCCGTATCTGGCTAATTTGTAGAGAAGGCCCTCGATCCACACTGTATCGAACGCCTTCTCATAGTCGATCAAGCATGCTCCGGTACACTGGCCTTTCATTAAGTTCCAGTGTATGTCTGATACCAATTTCGACGCGGCATGAATGGTGTCATGTCCCGCCCTGAAACCGAATTGGTTATCGGGAATTATATTCTTTTCCTCAACCCATTTGGACAATGATCTATTAATTACTGATTCAAAAACCTTGCTGATATTCGGGAGCAGACTTATTGACCGAAGATTAGCAGGGTTACTTTTATCTTTACCCTTTTTGGGTATTGGGTACACCACTGTCGTCTTCCAGTGTCCTGGAAAATGCGCGTTGTTTAATGCATTGTTAAACAGAGTGGTATATATGTCTATGGCCACCAGGGGCAAATGTTTCAGGACGATGTTTGGAACACCGTCCACCCCAGACGACTTCTTAATGTTTAGACGGCGAAAAGTTAGCAGGAGATCAGTTTTCGTAGTGAGAAGAGAGTTTGCTTGTGCCTCAGGAACATTGTTCGCTGGGCAGTCTTCACTGAACTCGATGATTCTTCGGTTCTCGGATTTCCAGACCTCGATCTCATTAGTTATTCTGAAATGGTTCAGCAGGGCCCTATTTTCAAGGTCAAAATTCGGCCGAACACAAGTGTTCACCGAATAAATTCCTTGATAGTAGGCCCCCACTAAATCCACTTTCTCCTGCTCGTCCTCTATACAGTAATTATCGTCAACAATACTGGTTTCTTCGGGATCTATGTTCGCAGACCTCAGTAGTTCCTGGTTAGCCAGGGTCCTGGGGATACGCAACTTGTCCAACCGATTATGTGTTTTACTCCTAAAGATTTTATTTATCTGTGGGAACATGCTCGCGCTATTAGTTTGAATAGCACGAATCTTTTTGTTCCAGTACAGATTCACAGACTGTGAGAATTGTTGTTTGAGGAGTTGTTGGAGGTTTTTCATAACCGATTTAAGAGTTACGATCTCCGGACTCTGTCTATCCTGAAACTGGCGGTGTAGGGATTTCAGTCTCGTCAGTATTCTACTTTTATGTTTTTGTAGTGCGTCAATTGTAGCGTTCCTGTAACAGTCTGTACTGTTCTTTTTCTTTGTCCGTGGTATGGTGTTGTCCATAGTCTGAACAATGAGGTTGTCCATATCTTTCAGATATGCATCAATCTCATTGTTAGTCAAATTCCTAGTTGTGGGAGGTAATAGTCCGTTATTCTGAATTGCCCTCTCCATAGCCTTCTCGAACTTTGGCCAGTGCATTTTCTGGTAGGCAAAAGGGTGCACTTCGCAATATTCGAGGAGTTCCATGGAGTCGTCAGGGACTTGTACTGTTATTTCCAGTCCTTGGTGGTCGTTGTCGTACGGCACTGTCGTTAGACAGTTTGTCGCGTTTGTGTTTACCCCTAGTACACCCAGCCGAGAGTCTAACAGGCATATATCCAGAAAAGAACCGCCATTTGGGTATGATGGCATGTCCGTAGCGTAAAGATTTACTTTTCGCTGAATTCTATTCTGAGCCAACCAGTCATTCAGTTGGTTGCCCCTGATGTTAGCCGTTTGATTTCCCCATGCTTCGTGGCGTGCGTTTAAATCTCCGGCCAATAAGTAAAAATTTTGCTCCGACTCCAGGTGGAGAGTTTGAAAAAGAGAGCTCATTTCCTCTATAAATAGTCTGGATTGGGAGGTTTGGGGTGCGTACGCGGCAATTATATACAGCCTTCTGCCACTAGACAGAGGGAGGTATATAACGCACGCTTCTAACACCCGAAACTTTGCGATGTCCCTGCTATACATGATCCTGTGTTTAAGGGTGGTCTTTACTAGTATTAGTAGGCCCCCAGCTTGTGTGGCATTAGGTCTATCTCTCCTAATTACCACATAATCTTTGTAATCCACTTTGTGTTTCTCGCTTAGTTTGGTTTCACTAGCAAGAAGCACATCAGGATTTTGGTTTTGCAAAAGAGTCAGTAAATTCGCCCTTCTTTCGTTTCTTATCAGCGAATTGACGTTCACCGCAATGACCTTGATCGTGTCCTCCCTGCGTAAAGCCATTAAACAGCTTACCCAGAGATGGTTTCTGTCGTAAAGAAGGAGTATACTAAGTCTAAACGGGCGTTTTGCTCGTTTAGTTGTTTTTGTAGCTGAGCGATTTGCCCTTGTATTGATAGGAGAACCGCTTTCAGCTCGCTGTCCCCAGAGCTTGCTGCAGGCGCAGCTTTTGGGGCTTGCTGTTTGGTTGTCTGGGCTCCAGCCGCCATTTGGGCGAAGGACATACCAGGTACAACTAAATTTTTAAACATTTGCCCCTTACGGTCTTGTTGGGCCTGTATTTGTTCTTTACGCGCCTTAATACGTTGCTTGAACTCTGCATATTTAAGGCATCCTCTATAATTAGCAGGATGTCCATTAGATCTGCAGAGCACACAGAACAGCTTGTTTTTATCCTCGACTTTTTCCCTCCCCAGAGGACATTCGCCTTGATTGTGGGTTTTCTCACATTTGACGCATCTAAAAGCCATTTGGCAGTTAGCTGCGGCATGTCCAAACCTTTGGCAGCGCATACATTGCAGGATGTCTGCTTTTTTATTTATTTTCTCCCAAGTTACCACATGGAAGTTGAGATACTTAATATTTTTTAGGTTATCCAACCGACTGTCGGGAGTTAATTGGACCAAGAATATCGGGAGCTGCCTCTTAGCAGTACGCGAATAGCTTGTACTAAATTTTTTAACCGCGGAAAATTTTAAATTATCTACCGCGAGAGATTGCAGTTCGTTCAGAAGCTCCTGAGTGTCACAATCGGGGTCGAGACCTTTCAAGAGGACACTTTGCAATTTTTCACTTTTTGCCGTGTAAGTGAAGAATTGTGTATTCGCCCGTTCTAGCGCCTTCCCATTACTCCAAACACTAACTTGTAGTAATGTGGCAATAACCTATTTATTCATCCTTTCATAAAAAGGTACATTCCAATGCAAGATATGTATAAACTTTAGAAGGAAGTAAACAACTGATTTATGACAACAGATTTTCTATTATTTATGAAATGAATTTTGTATAATTTATGGAAATTGATAATCATAGGTAAAACGAAGAATAATGTAATATTGCCATAGATGGTGTTCATTATTCTTTGTCATAGATGGGGTGCAATTAAAATATATCAATTCTCTCAAATTCTTGGCGGGCAATTATTGTATAATTCTTTCAGCAGCATCTCCATGAAAGATGCGTTAGTTTTTCGAGTTATTTGTTTGAATATTTTCGCAATTCTTCACAATCTTCACTTAATATATTGTCATCCAGACTGAAGTGTTATTCAATAGAAAGAATACCACGAAAAAGCGTAATTAGTGGCTAGTCTCTAGGCACAACATCCCACTTTTGTTTTGTTATTCTGAAGAGATACATACAAATTTAGTTAATAAAAACTTAAAAATATGCTTTTAAACAAAGGGCTGCAAAATTTTTTAGATATGGGGCAAATCGTGTGTAAAATTTTTGTAAAATATTAAAAATTCTGAGAAAAATCACTTCCTTATATTCATGGACTATAAGGACGGTCTTAAATACATCGTTCGTGAAATTTATAAATTTTCATTCATTTCAGTAAGCGTTTATATGCCCTGGTAAAAATTAGATATCTACTTTTCGTTTTAAACCTACCAAATGTTTCGTTTAAATCATACATATTTTTTGTGACAAATCCACAGCGAAGTTCGATAAAATTAAATTTTTGTTTTGGTCTACAGCACCACCTGCATGACTAAAAACTATAATAAAATGAACAGCATATAAAATATGCATATAAACAAATAAATACTTTATATTATTTCCGCGAAATTTCTTAATGATTTATAAAGCCGCCGAAGAGCCATAAAACCTCAAGAAAATGATTTTTTTGCACTTCTAATTAAATAAATGTTTATGTTCTCCTGAGTATCATTATTAAATAATATAATTTTTAGTGAGAAATAGAATTAAAACATGTTACACCGAAGTAAAAAAAAAATTTTTATTTCACCATTTTGCGGTAGGGGATTGAACTTGGTTCGCCTGGGATAGGACTCCAGCGCCTTACCTCTAGGCTACCGATATTTTATTAGAAATCTCTTTTTTGTTGTTTAAATATACTTCTGGTTGATTGTGACAAATCCACAGCGAAGTTCGATAAAATTAAATTTTTGTTTTGGTCTACAGCACCACCTACATGACTATAAACTATAATAAAATGAACAGCATATAAAATATGCATATAAACAAATAAATACTTTATATTATTTCCGCGAAATTTCTTAATGATTTATAAAGCCGCCGAAGAGCCATAAAAACTCAAGAAAATGATTTTTTTGCACTTTTAATTAAATAAATGTTTATGTTCTCCTGAGTATCATTATTAAATAATATAATTTAGTGAGAAATAGAATTAAAACATGTTACACCGAAGTAAAAAAAATTTATTTCACCATTTTGCGGTCGGGGATTGAACTTGGTTCGCCTGGTATAGGACCCAAGACCCTTACCTCTAGGCTACCGATAAATGAACTTTATTAGAAATCTCTTTTTTGTTGTTAAATATACTTTTGTTGTTAAATATACTTCTGGTTGAAATTTCCAGACCATTTTCTCAGTTTTTGGTCTTTTGACCAAGAGCTACATTTTGAGATATTTCCCAAGTCTGTATCTGCAGTACTTTCAGAGATGAAAGTAGGCTTCAGACGGACAGACGGACAGACGGACAGACGGACAGAGCCTCTGTATAAGCTTTTTTTTTGAAAAAGCTAAAAATCATATGCACTGGCACGTAAGAATCTACTCGCCAGTAAAAACCGCTCCAAAAGATACTATGATGGGAAGGCGCGGCCCCTAACACTACACATAGGAGACAAGGTCCTTCTACACAACGAGGCACGCAAGAACAAATTATCGCAAATATGGATAGCACCCTACACAGTGACCGCTGTCCCAAGCCCAGTAAACTCCACAATTAAGATAAATAAGAAGCAAGTAACGGTTCACAACAACCGTCTAAAACCGTTCAATGAAACACAACATTAGGCGCGATAAAACGGGGCCCGCTTACAACAATACGCACTCCTAACGTTCAGATGTCAAAACATTAAACTAAATAGATCGCACAGGACCAAACTGTACCAAAATACAATCCCAGACGAACCTTGTACTAGCAGGCCCCAAATCATGTCTCCGTATCCCAAACACGGGCAAACCAGAGCTAGCTCCCTGTTAACACATTCATTTGCCATATATTTGCTTTTATCTCCACTTTCATGAGAATCATACTACTTTCATCTCCTAATCAAAGCTATCTCTACAAATAACTTTACACTCTTTTCGGTTTTTCATTCACCTTCCTCCCCTTTACAATCTTCAAGTACGAGAATCGCTCTACTCCGTGGCGATTCTCTTGCTTCAGTTGGGAAGGAATGTTATGTAGAAATTTGGAGCCGCCCTCAAAATTATTCAAGTTCCAATATAAATCTCCAAAAGTATTTCTTAATATCAAAAAACCTTGAACCCTTAATGTTATATACACTAAATGTGCACGGGGCCGGTAAACGACCCGTGCACAAGTTCGGTGTAACCTGAAACGCCAAAGGAAATTGGCAACAAATATTTAGCGCAATTTGCCTTGCGAAATTAATAAACGAAAGAAAAAAAAAGTGCCATGGCTTCTCGATGGCACAGTAGACATGAATAGACCCCAAGGATAAGACATATTCATGTCAAAAACAAAAACAACAAAAACAATAAAAACAACAAAAACAGCAAAAACAACAAAAACAGCAAAAACAACAAAAAACAACAAAACCAACAAAAACAGCAACAACAACAAAAACAGCAAAAACAACAAAAACAGCAAAAACAACAAAAACAGCAAAAACAACAAAACCAAACAACAAAACCAACAAAACCAACAAAAACAGCAAAAACAACAAAACCAACAAAAACAGTAAAAACAACAAAAACAGCAAGAACAACAAAAACAGAAAAAACAACAAAAACAACAAAAACAACAAAACAGCAAAAACAACAAAAACAACAAAAACAGCAAAAACAACAAAAACAACAAAAACAGCAAAACCAACAAAAACAGCAAAAACAACAAAACCAACAAAAACAGCAAAAGCAACAAAAACAGCAAAATCAACAAAAACGACAAAACCAATAAAAACAACAAAAACAGCAAAAACAGCAAAAAACAACAAAAACAACAAAAACAACAAAAACAGCAAAAGCAACAAAAACAACAAAACCAGCAAAAGCAACAAAAACAACAAAAACAACAAAAACAGCAAAAGCAACAAAAACCACAAAAACAGCTAAAACAACAAAAACAGCAAAAGCAACAAAAACAACAAAAACAACAAAAACAGCAAAAACGACAAAAACAGCAAAAACAACAAAAACAGCAAAAACAACAAAAACAACAAAAACAGCAAAAAAACAAAAACAGCAAAAGCAACAAAAACAACAAAAACAACAAAAACAGCAAAAACCGCAAAAACAGCAAAAACAACAAAAACAACAAAAACAGCAAAAGCAACAAAAACAACAAAAACAACAAAAACAGCAAAAGCAACAAAAACAACAAAAACTGCAAAAACAACAAAAACAACAAAAACAACAAAACCAACAAAAACAACAAAAACAGCAAAAAAACAAAAATTTATCCTAAAAGTATGCCAAACAGTAATTAGTCATGGTAACGATTTTCGTCTCCGCACATTTTTTCAAATAGACCCCAGGGATAAGACATATTCATGTCAAAAGCTCGTAAGCAAATTGCGCCAGTTTCAGGCCACTTAAAGAAAAATCTGACGAATGCATTTTTCCGGCCGGCGACCTCAACCTTAGGTCAAGCACCAGCGGGTGACTTTTGCACCAAGGTTGAAGGCCCGGAAGAAAAATGCAAACGGAAGATGTTTTCGAAAGAAAGGTTTCGGGAAAATGAGGATCGATCGAGTGATCGATCAAGGAGTCTGATTAAAACTTTCCGCGGCGACGGTTGTTTTTTCCGCAACATTTTAAAGAGTCTAGATTTTGTTCTTCACCGGCGGCGGGCGCGTCCTTAACCACTTTACAAAGTAATAAGCGTGTCGTGGACGAGTGTGTAATAAACAAAAATTGTTCTGTGTGGTTCGTTGATTAGGGAATCTCGTGTTTTTCTGTTTATCACGGAATTCGACATTTAAAGTAAATTTAATATAATCATATGGTTAAAATAATAATAAATAATAAAAGTTAAATAAAATAAATAAATAAATAAAGTTATAATAAATTTGTTAAATGCCTTAGAATAATAGTATACATAGATATAAATAAGTTCAACAATGTTACGATAAGAAAAATAAGTGTTTACGGATAAAGGAAAAGTGTTTATATAGTTACCTAATAAAGCAACTGCGAGTTTTTGTACGGGTTCAAATAGTGTAGTGCCCTTTATACTTTGCGTGTTGTACTAAAAAATAAATGAATTTAAAAAATACAGAAAACTTGTGTTTAGACTTGTAAAAAGTGCGACAAAGAGAGTTCCTTTTCCTTTGCTGATACTTTTGCAGAAGGTGCGACAACCAAAAGGGGGAGCCTGCTGCTACATTGCTACCGACGGACATAATTTAAGTAGCATAAAGGTATTTATTTAGATAGTGTCAAATTGGTCCTTATATTGGGGTCATTTTAATTAAATAGTTTATAACAAAGAAAAAGACCCGCAGCAAAGTTAGATTACAGTGTCGTTCTCGGTTACGGTGTAACGCGAACCTTTTGACATTTTCCTTTACTATTATCAGTAAAAATATATAAAAAGGGGATTATATAATCGTTAACCTAAATCAATTGGACTTATTAAATAGTAAATTTATATAACAACCCCAAATATACATAACAATAGGCATGTGCACAAGATTTTAATATGTATAATTAAAACGCCCTTCTCGAGTATATGTAAAAACCCATAAACTATAAATCCAATTGGTGTCTTGTGGCTAGGCAGGAGCTTCCTATACAAAAGCAGCAAATTTTCTACTGACATGAAGGAAAAGCTTTTTCAAAAATTATGCACTCTAGCCACTGACATATAGAATGGACTGCTTATGAGGAATTTTTCATGGCACCAATTTGTTCCATAGGCTACAAACCTTTTTCCACCCCATGTAAACACCGGAATCACTTTTGAAATTTACATTTTTTTAAATACGTACTTAAAACATTAAAACAACACAAATATTTTGTTTAAAAATATTAATAAACACTATTTTCACTTTTTCACCTTTTAAAATGCCTTTTTTTCATTAATTTGCAAATTTTATGTGTATCTGATTTGAGTTCTTAACGCCTGTTTTAGCTTTTTTTTAGTTTACTTCTGAGTGCTTCTGTCAGTTTGGGGGCTTATGGATGAGCGAGTCGACTATACCTTTTTGGTGCCATCGGTTTGTATGGGAATAATTGCTGATGAGCAGTCCATTATTATATGTCAGTGACTCTAGCAGATTTTGTTGCGAGTGAAAGAAGATATCTGACAAAATCCATTTGCTTGGCTGATTCTACCGAGAGTGTTGTATATTTGTTTTTCTTTTAGCAGATTTCACGGGCTTTTGCAACTGCGATCAAAATTAACAATCGTGCTTCTGGCTTTTCTCCAAGTCTGTGTTCCTGTTACTTTGCTTTTAGATTCGCTTGACACATACAGCTATTTTGCTTTCAAATAAATAATTTGATTGTTCTCAGGTAATATTTTGTTATTACAAATTATATATTATACTAGCTAAAACCCGCGTGCCTTGCAACGCCTACTCGAATTTTCACAGATATCTCTTATTTACACTTATTAATTTCCACTTTAATTTAAAAAATCACAGATTGGGAAAAAAAATAAAATTCAAAATTATCTCAATAAATTCACGCTAAATCACCAAATCAATTAAAACAATTTTTTTTCTATAACCAAGGTTAAACTGCTTCGTCACAAAATCACTTCCTTGCCATTCCTGGAAGGCCGAATTTTCGACCCAAAACAATACCTGAAAATTCACCTGTTTACCTAATTTCTCTTGTAGGATAATATGGCATGCGACTTTTGTATTTACATTGTTTGCGGTTTCCTTTTTTAATATTGTAAATTGTCTACTGAAATTGAGGTTTTGGAAGTTCCCTTTGCTATGCATACTTCTTTATTTCTATAAAATGGAATCCCAATTACGGCTCGCTAGTATATGTATATCAACAAAATAATTTTTTTTTTCGAGTGAAAAAGAAGCCAGAATCAGAAAGAATGCGTACCTATTATTACAATCAATAAAAATCCTTCATAGCGAGGAAAGTCAAAAAGTGGAAGTCATTTTTAAAAGAGTCGAAGTTTCAGAAGGAGTAGTATTTTCAAGGCCGATAATAAATATCGATGGCTGCCTTTCGAAACCTTATTCTACTGTCGGATCAGACTGAAAAACCGAAGGCGATAATCGGGAAAAATATATCCCTGATAGAGTACAAACTTTTTATCATTGCAATTGTAGACCTGAAAGAGCCTATTTAAATATCGATTGTTCCGTGAATGTTTCCTATAAAACGATCAGGATATTTTTTGGAATATCTAGATATTTAGATACAGGTCTGTCAAGTATACAATTCGAATGATCACTTGCTTTCCTTCTCCTATAGGTTAAACTAAAAAGTAACCCGGTAGTCGGACACGATAGTCGGTACCGATAATCGTATCTGATAGTCGTATTCGCCTAAAATATGGCCGCAAAAGTATTAAATCTTTTTGTGAAATTCCCATTGCAATACATACAGCCAACAATTTTAAAAATGGGTTTTGAAATCACAGACAGACACTCCAATTATAATTATATAGATAGATAGATAGATAGATAGAAGATCGATAACCATATGAAACAGAACTATATTTTTAAATCACAGACAGACACGCCATTTACATTTATATAGATAGATAGATTTGAATGACGCCGCTCAGGTAATACTATTCTACTTGTCACATCCTTTTGTTTGGTACCCATATCGAGTGGGTTGTAAAGAAAAAGTGAGTCCGGCATAGTTGGTCGCCATTTTGAATTTATAATGACAAAAAATAGGTAATTGTACTCTAATTATCATCCCCTTTCATTTGATACCCATGTCGGGGATCGGCGAGCCCAATTGCGAAATTCACCCGCCATCTTGGAACCGCCATCTTGATTTTTTTACAAAGTGGTCAGATTACATTGTCACCCGAACTAAATATATGTGCAAAATTTGAAGTTGAACGGTTATATGGAAGTGGGTCAAAATCAAGTTTTAAGTTTTGTCTACATACATACATCCATACATACATACAGATAGAGCTAATATACGGTGTATATAAATAGCCTAAAACATGCTCGCAAAAATACTGAATCTTCCAGTGAAAGTCCCATCCCGATCGGCCCAGCCGTTTCCGAGATTACCGCGGCCAAACAGACAGACATACAGACATACAGACAGACAAAAATTTTAAAAATAGTGGATTTTGTTTTAATTACATGTAAATAACCAAAAAAACTTAAAAAAACATAATTATTTTGAAATTACAGACAGACACTCCAATTATATTTATATAGATTAATATGTTAATAATTAATATCCTTTCTTCGTATAATGAGAAGCAGATGCATGTCAATCAAAGTGACATAAAAAAGCCACTCGCGAGTGAACATCTGCGAACCAAACTAGACCACTGCCAATTAAAGTGACACCGACGAGGCCCCAGCCGAGGAACCCGCCACAGCCCAGACGAAAACCCAGCCGCAGCCCCGCCGAGGCCGCCGCCTCCGCTGAGACCAATCCACGGACCCTGACCCAGCATCACACACACACATTCACTTGCAATTTTTTCTCTTGTACATGACCATTTCAATTCGTACACAAAACTCGAGTATTTGGGCAGCAATAAAGCTTTTCGAGAATCTAAGCTGGGACGGAAATCCCCGGGGTGGCAGGGGATGGACATTTGGGAATAGGCGTGATTAAAGCAAGTTTCCATGACTATGAAAACTTATGGGGCCCATCCACAGGCCAACTGGTTGCCCAAACTGAGTTGTGTAAAGAGTTGTTGTTTTGCCACAAACGCTTCAACTGAGTTGATACTTCAACTGTCAATTCAGTATTTTATAGGCAATTTTAACGTTAAATAAAATTGTAGAAAACCCGCGATTAAGTTTTATGATTATAAAAAATGGGTAGTAATGATTTTTTATGTTAATTATAAATTTTTTAATTATTAATATAAATATTTGTATGTTTTTAAAATATAAATTAAATCCTAAACATATAAATTATGAAAATAATTTAATATTATGTCAACTTTCATAATTTAAATTAAAAATTATGCAATACAATGAAAACATAAACTTGAAAAAAAAATATATTTTTCGAATTCTGGGTTAATTCATTCAAGTAGTTTGCCAAACTGCAACATACACAGCGCGACTAGTTGCCCAAACTCTAGGCCCCGCCCCCATAAAATTAAAAGATTTTGATTTATCCCAACTGCAACCCCAACTGTCAAATCAGTTTGCCAACTGCCCCATACACACTGCGATTCAGTGCCAACACAACTCAGTTTGGGCAACCAGTTGGCCTGTGGATGGGCCCCATTAGAAACTGTGAGGCATGTGTTCAAAATGTGGGTCAGAACCGGCAAGAGACAATGTATAAGCATATTTAGGAATCTAGGAGATATATTGTCACTACCAGTCGCTTGTGACCTAACTGTTTTTAGTGCAGAGATAACCTCAAGGTAATCAACACAGCGGAAGCAAAAGCCATCAGGAGATGAGTCAGGGAGACTATTAACCTCGGCAGTCGTATGGTTTCCAAGAAAATGTTGATCGGGGCTTTCTGGACAAAGGTTATGAGCCGCAGAGTTATTTTTAGAATGCACGCCTAAGGACCGTAAGTTATTCCAGACAGTTTTAGCTGGAAGCGAAGGATCAAGCTTGCGAGCATAATAACTTCTCTTAGCCTCCTGGATTTTGGAAGTGACGATGCTCCGGATACGTTTGAAAGAACGAATGGCAGTAACACTTTTAACTTTTTTAGACCAGCGATAAAGAAATTCCCGTTCAACAATAAGCGATTTTATTTCCGTAGTAAACCAAGTCTTAGATTTGGCGGTAAGAGTTTTGCACTTCAAAGGAACGAACTCATCAAATAAGCAGAGCACTAGCCTATCAAATTCAGCAACTTTATCATCAACGCCAATCATGGTGAAAGTATTCCCCCATGCAAGGGAAGAACATCTGCGTACGAGTTCAACACGATCAACATTGGAGAAATCACGATAAATCAGAGTTTTCACTTGAGAGGAATCAACAGAAAAGCTGTGGCACAAGAATAAAATATCGTGATTCAATAACTAGGAGGAGAGATTTGGTTTAGAAAGGTGATAGAGTTAATATCATTGGAAAGAAACACGTCGAGCAGTGAGGGTTCCCTGCAATTGAAGTATGTAGGGAGTACGTTAATAGCTTCCAAACTCAGGGAATTCATTGTGTGCACAAAAAAGGTTCGTAGGGAGGATTTCTTTAATAAATTCACGTTAAAGTCACCACCAACAAGGATGTTTTTGTAAACATGAGATAAGTAATCAAGGGTGTCACAAAGTTCTTTTACATTATCAGGGGTAAAAAGGCCGGGGGGAGAATATACCCAAACAAGAAGGAGCTTGTCGGCAGTACTAGAGATATCAATGCAAATGAATTCGGTTCCCGGACCCTTAGAAAATCCAACGATTTTGCATTGGAGGTTTTCACGCACGTAGATACCAACCAATCCGTCTTGGGCGATCATTACGGAATAATTTAAAACCATTAATTGCAACCATAGAGGAAGAAATAGAGGGGTTAAGCCAACTTTCGGTGATAAGTACAACGTGCGTAACTGAGTTGATAAATTTTCATTTAATTCGCCAATTTTCGAACGAATGCTTCGCGAATTTAATAAGCAAGCTGTTGAGTCCTGCGGTGCAAACTTCAAAACAAAATTATGCCCTGAAAGAAAATAAAAAAAGGAGACACAACGAAAAACTCATAAACATAAATTACCTTCCGCATAATCCTCTTTTCCTGGAACACCCTGTGAAGAAGATCCACCAAAACATCCTACAAATAAATAAAATTAATTACATTACAAAACATAAATAAAACATCCTACCCATTTCCTCCAATTTCCACGAGAACTGTCAGAATGAAATAGATCATGTACATAACCAGAAAGGTTGTAATACACATAACCAAATAAGAAAGATATTATGTATATAGAGAAGGGGCACGCATACAAGCAAGAATCCATTTGGCTTCAATCTGCCCCACCAAAAATTGCCCATTTCCATTGTAACCACTGAAATAAATATCGCGGTAGTTGATCCATGACACTCAGATCACTTTTGGTCTTTCCAGGAGAACTGAGCCTGAGAAAAGAGTGGTTTCAATCAAGTCAGGAGAATTGAGCCTGATAAGTTCAAAATCATTTTAACCCAAACCCAATCCAAGTTGAGCGGAGTACTGTACCGCCAACTTCCTAAGCTGTAGTATTGAGACAGCATCCCAATATTACTTCTCATACGAATCAACTCTGAAGATTATTCAAAGTCCAACCCCGACCCAAGTTGAGCGGAGTATTGTACCGCCAACCTCCCAAGCTGTAGTACTGAGACAGCATCCCAAATCTATTCTGCTAATCAAAGTTAAATTTTAGCAACATATCAGAAGCAACGAGGAAACGCAGCTATAGCAACAACGAGTAAACGCAGCTACAGCATCACAGAATTAAACGCAGCTACGATCACCAGCATCAAAGGCTTAAACACAACCACTATCAGCAACATCAAAGAAACAAACGCAGCCATCATCAGTGACGCACTAATTCTGGCAATATCCATGAAGTAACTTGTATGTAATTCACAGGAGTATTGTAGTTAAATTGAAAGTAAAAATTGAAGTTAATAGTAAAGTTAAATAAATAAAATTAATGTTAAATATTGTAATTAGAATTAAAGTAGGAATTTGAAATAAATAAAACTGAATTATTTTAGAAGTGAATTTATAATTTAAACCAAGGTGATCACGGCACATTTTGGTCCTTCGATCCGGATCCCGAAAGGAAAGTGGAAACTTAGCCTGATCACAACTTTCGGTGATAAGTACAACGTGCGTACCTGAGTTGATAAATTTTCATTTAATTCGCCAATTTTCGAACGAATGCTTCGCGAATTTAATAAGCAAGCTGTTGAGTCCTGCGGTGCAAACTTCAAAACAAAATTATGCCCTGAAAGAAAATAAAAAAAGGAGACACAACGAAAAACTCATAAACCTAAATTACCTTCCGCATAATCCTCTTTTCCTGGAACACCCTGTGAAGAAGATCCACCAAAACATCCTACAAATAAATAAAATTAATTACATTACAAAACATAAATAAAACATCCTACCCATTTCCTCCAATTTCCACGAGAACTGTCAGAATGAAATAGATCATGTACATAACCAGAAAGGTTGTAATACACATAACCAAATAAGAAAGATATTATGTATATAGAGAAGGGGCACGCATACAAGCAAGAATCCATTTGGCTTCAATCTGCCCCACCAAAAATTGCCCATTTCCATTGTAACCACTGAAATAAATATCGCGGTAGTTGATCCATGACACTCAGATCACTTTTGGTCTTTCCAGGAGAACTGAGCCTGAGAAAAGAGTGGTTTCAATCAAGTCAGGAGAATTGAGCCTGATAAGTTCAAAATCATTTTAACCCAAACCCAATCCAAGTTGAGCGGAGTACTGTACCGCCAACTTCCTAAGCTGTAGTATTGAGACAGCATCCCAATATTACTTCTCATACGAATCAACTCTGAAGATTATTCAAAGTCCAACCCCGACCCAAGTTGAGCGGAGTATTGTACCGCCAACCTCCCAAGCTGTAGTACTGAGACAGCATCCCAAATCTATTCTGCTAATCAAAGTTAAATTTTAGCAACATATCAGAAGCAACGAGGAAACGCAGCTATAGCAACAACGAGTAAACGCAGCTACAGCATCACAGAATTAAACGCAGCTACGATCACCAGCATCAAAGGCTTAAACACAACCACTATCAGCAACATCAAAGAAACAAACGCAGCCATCATCAGTGACGCACTAATTCTGGCAATATCCATGAAGTAACTTGTATGTAATTCACAGGAGTATTGTAGTTAAATTGAAAGTAAAAATTGAAGTTAATAGTAAAGTTAAATAAATAAAATTAATGTTAAATATTGTAATTAGAATTAAAGTAGGAATTTGAAATAAATAAAACTGAATTATTTTAGAAGTGAATTTATAATTTAAACCAAGGTGATCACGGCACATTTTGGTCCTTCGATCCGGATCCCGAAAGGAAAGTGGAAACTTAGCCTGATCACAACTTTCGGTGATAAGTACAACGTGCGTACCTGAGTTGATAAATTTTCATTTAATTCGCCAATTTTCGAACGAATGCTTCGCGAATTTAATAAGCAAGCTGTTGAGTCCTGCGGTGCAAACTTCAAAACAAAATTATGCCCTGAAAGAAAATAAAAAAAGGAGACACAACGAAAAACTCATAAACCTAAATTACCTTCCGCATAATCCTCTTTTCCTGGAACACCCTGTGAAGAAGATCCACCAAAACATCCTACAAATAAATAAAATTAATTACATTACAAAACATAAATAAAACATCCTACCCATTTCCTCCAATTTCCACGAGAACTGTCAGAATGAAATAGATCATGTACATAACCAGAAAGGTTGTAATACACATAACCAAATAAGAAAGATATTATGTATATAGAGAAGGGGCACGCATACAAGCAAGAATCCATTTGGCTTCAATCTGCCCCACCAAAAATTGCCCATTTCCATTGTAACCACTGAAATAAATATCGCGGTAGTTGATCCATGACACTCAGATCACTTTTGGTCTTTCCAGGAGAACTGACCCTGAGAAAAGAGTGGTTTCAATCAAGTCAGGAGAATTGAGCCTGATAAGTTCAAAATCATTTTAACCCAAACCCAATCCAAGTTGAGCGGAGTACTGTACCGCCAACTTCCTAAGCTGTAGTATTGAGACAGCATCCCAATATTACTTCTCATACGAATCAACTCTGAAGATTATTCAAAGTCCAACCCCGACCCAAGTTGAGCGGAGTATTGTACCGCCAACCTCCCAAGCTGTAGTACTGAGACAGCATCCCAAATCTATTCTACTAATCAAAGTTAAATTTTAGCAACATATCAGAAGCAACGAGGAAACGCAGCTATAGCAACAACGAGTAAACGCAGCTACAGCATCACAGAATTAAACGCAGCTACGATCACCAGCATCAAAGGCTTAAACACAACCACTATCAGCAACATCAAAGAAACAAACGCAGCCATCATCAGTGACGCACTAATTCTGGCAATATCCATGAAGTAACTTGTATGTAATTCACAGGAGTATTGTAGTTAAATTGAAAGTAAAAATTGAAGTTAATAGTAAAGTTAGATAAATAAAATTAATGTTAAATATTGTAATTAGAATTAAAGTAAGAATTTGAAATAAATAAAACTGAATTATTTTAGAAGTGAATTTATAATTTAAACCAAGGTGATCACGGCACACAAGCGTTAAATCCGTGTTGGTTAGCACTAAAGATCTTGATCAACGTTCTCACCCGGTCCTCGCGACTTAGGCATTAAAAGAAATCAGAAGCGCGAGACAGCAAACACTTTCATGAAGCCAGAGACGACTAAGGAAATATAATTGTGTGAAAGCGCAAGTACATAGTGAGAAAAGGCAGAGTAGAGAGAGAGGAAAAAAAATAAAAAAAAAAAATAAAAAAAAATACAATATAAAATAAAATAATTAAATATATAAACAAAAAATATGTAAAATGTAGAACAAATTAAATTAATGAGAAGAAAAAACCAAAATGATAAAAGAAAAATTACATACATACACACAGCAAACCACAAAAAAAATCAAACACTTGCTGCGCGAGGTTCCAGTGTCTCTATAGACGGACATACAATTTGCGAGACATCTCGCACGACGACAAATGGATCATCCTTCTTTCTTTTAACCCGGACAAGGCCATCCCTGGTAGCGACGGAGGAAAGCAATGCAAGTTTACGCTGATTTAGCGCCTCCCGCAGTATTAAATTGTTGGCAGAGGTCAGTCTCTCGTTAATGTAAACAGGAGAGTCCGCAGCAAATCCATCCAGCTCGCAGAGACGAAAAGTCGTTCTCTGTTTTTTTCCTAACGCTTTTGCCTCACGCTGGCCAGAAAATTTAACGATAATCGGCCCACTCCTCTGACGAATCCCTGAAAGCAAACGAAAGGCCTCAGTGTAGTCTGATAGGCGGTGATTGATCAGTCTTGCAATGTTTGCGACGATCTTCGGTGGCGAATCATCTGGCTTCGCTGGAATCCCACGGATTATGACATCACTAAGCCTTTGAGTCCGCCGTGAATTGTGTAGGTGACGTGCATTATCAGCCAGCTGTGTAGTGATGCATTGGGGGTCAGCGGCACAAACGGGTGCTGTTTGGGTATTGGTTTCCAGTGTCGAGACCCTTTCAAAGAGATTTCTGATCCTGTTATCAACCTCATGGACTCAAGTCGGTCAGTAAGTGACTTCTATTTATTATGGTCTCCATAATTTTGGGGAGAATACAAGTAATTGCTATTGGGCGGTAGTTAGCTTCACTTTTTTTCGGTATAGGCTGAACATGAGCCAGTTTCCTAGAGTCAGGATAAACTCACACGATAGTTAATAAATAATAAATTCGAACGATAAGCAATCCCTCTCCTTTTGGCCTGGCTCGCGTGAGATTCGCCCTATCCGTAGGCAGCGATCGCTGATGCACAGTCTAGAAAGACTATTCAACGGACTTCCGGCTCAGCTTAGGAAAAAATCCACAAGCTTTCTTCAAATAAAATCGAGGCAATAGTGTAATACTGGTCCCAAATAAAGCACATCCACCACTAAGTTTGTGAATCAGCAGAAGAACCTGACACATTTAGCTATGAAGAATATACATACTTCTACCTGGAGGAATAGGTGTATACCAACCTCATTCAGCGGAGGCATGCGGTAGAATTCCAAATCTAATTTCTCCGCGGCGCCTCTATGTGTTTGTGTTAAGCCATACATAGTGTTCATGCAATTGCGCTACAGCCCAAATCAAGCCTTGGCCTCCTCTGGGGCATTTTTGCAAGTTTGACGGTTCCTTGCAGCAGTTCTCCAGTCCCGAATTTTTAAAATTGTCTCTGCGTCAGCTATCACAGAGTCTATCCATCTTCTCCTGGGTCTACCTACTGGTCTATTGCCTTGAATTTCTGCCACCATTAGCCACCATAAGAATACGGTTATCGTCCATCCTGATTACGTGGTCGGCTAGTCTTAGTCTGTTGATTTTTATAAACGTTGAGAGTTCTGGGTCGTCAAAAATTCCATACAGCTTGTTGTTGTATCTCTTTCGCCATATTCCATCCTCTCTCGTTGGGCCTATTATAAATCTGAGAACTTTCCGCTCAAACCTGTTGACTCGTTCCTCTATGGCCTGGGTCATAGTCCAAGTCTCGCTGCCATTACACAGTACTGGTCGTATTACTGTTTTGTAGAGTGTAGTTATTTCTTCTTTTTCTTCGTTTGTTTTTGTAATTGTAGACTCAAGGTAGACTGTTTTAGCGACTATTTCTATATTGTGTTCTTCGATGGTTTTATTTCTTCCCATACTAAACCATCCAGCTCTGGATTGTTGCATCACCTTTGTTTTCTCTTCGTTGCTGTTTAGCCCCACGTCCTTGGCCGCCTCTCTTAACTCGACATAGACTTCTTTTGCGGCCAAGAAGGACCTTCCGACGATGTTCACGCCATCCGCATATCCTAGTAGTTGTACAGACTGCGTAGCTATGGACACACTTCTCTGTACTGAACTTTTTCTTATCACCCATTCTAGGGCCAGGTTCAAAAGCATGGGGACTAGTCCATCTCCTTGTCTAAGACCTTGTCGTACTGTTGTATATTTTTTTTTTACCGGCACTAATTTTGTTATTATATTTAGTAGATTTATTTACCAGTAAACTAACGAGCGTCATCCACAGGTAAACCTGGTACTTGGTACTTAGGGTATTGTTTTTTTGCACAATTACACTGTCTGCCCAAAAAGAATCGACCACTACACAAAGTTCACTTTAAATAAAATTCTCTTCTTCCTTTTTGTAGCTTTACATTTATCTATTTTCCTTTTATTTTTCTTAACTTCTTGACATTAATTTTTTATTTAAACTTCACAACTTAACAGTCTATATATGTAATTATATGTGTATATGTATAATAATAACTAATATAGTTCTATTGAAATTCTCACTATAAATCATTTATTATTATTTAATTTAAAACAGAACTCGCTACTCGCCCGCCACGGACCAAAGTTAAGTTAGGACTCTTTTAAAAAATTCAAAATAATGACAACGCCTGCCGCGGTCAATGGTCAGCTTCTTTTCTTCTATTTATTTCTATATTTGTGGTCACCGGTTAACTTAAAAAAAAATCTTATTTAAAAATTAAAAAATAATTTACAACGGCCGCCGCGGTCAATGGTTAAATTAACACTTGAAGATTGGTCATGCGCCCGCCACCGGTGAAGAACAACACTTTTTCAAAAAGAAAACGCCCGTTCGCGCTCGTGGTTTATACAACACTCAACTAAATTAAATTTTCACCCGCCGGTGGTGGCATGGAAAATTGTCCACCGGCTGAGAAAAACGCGCCCTTGAACTTTTTATCACCTGCGCAACTTGCTTATCGCGCGCATTTCCGTTTAGGATTTGCTGTTCACAGGGAACTCATATTGCATCAAATTCATTGCGAATTTGATGTAAAAGGCTCCCTGTATGAAGGGATATGAGAATTTGTCTAAGGATCTCGTTTTTCACCGAGACCCTTAGAAATTCTGTATGTAACAGTACTTCGAACTCTACGGTTACTGAATTTTGGATTCTTACTTTCGCCAGGGAGCTATTCGTTGCACATTTTATCAGTCGTAGCAGCTTGGGGGGGACTCCTAATTCCACTAGGATCCTGTACAGTCTCTCTCTGTTTATCGAGTCATATGCCTGTTGAAAGTCGACAAATATCTGGTATATATCTATATTCCTTTCCCAGGTTTTCTTCAGAATTTGTTTTAAGGTCAGCAGCTGGTCCGATGTTGACCTGTTTGTCCTAAAACCAGCTTGATATTCTCCTATAAGGCCATCCGCTATAGGTTCTAGTTTTTGTTTCACAAGGATTGTGAAGGTTTTGTAGTTGGTACTGAGGAGTCAGATGCCTCGGAAGTTGTTGCAGGTTAGTTTATCTCCTTTCTTGTAAATTGGGCATATAATCACTTTCTTCCAATCATCTGGTATAACTTCTTCCTCCCAGATGTTGCATATGAGTTCGTGTAAGTTTCTTAAGAGTTGGGGTCCTTCTTCCGTTAGCAGCTCAGCTGCCATTCATTGCCTCGGGATTTGTTGCTTTTTTACCTTTCTCAGCTTTCCGTATCTCATCTAGTGCTGGTGATTCTATTGGAATACTATCTTGAGGGATTACCATTGTCTCCGCTTGTGGGTCTTCGTTTATTCTTGGTGTTGAGTACAATAAGATTTGAAAATATTGTCTAGATCTAGATCTTTCGATGCCACACATACATATAGAAGTCCGTATATTTAAATATTTTTCTCGTCACCGCTGTGCCAACGCGGATGTAAACTTTCTGTTTTATCTAATCTCGGGTGATGAAACATGGTGGTTTCAATTTGATCCTTCGACGATAAGGGGATCGGCTGAGTGGCGGCCTTCTGAGGAGGGTCGACCGTTTGGGCCCTTCGAACACCATTTTCGTAAGATTTTCTTATTTGAATAAGAATTGGTCAAGGTCCATTGTATGATATATACTGCACAACAATACCACAGACTATTCCAGCAAACTCGATCGTTAGAGCTCTAATTTAGTCCCTAAAGTAGACCGTAGACTTCTCCGTCATATGGAAACAAAAATAGTCCAGTCAATGTCAATGTGTGAAAAGATGAAGAAATCTTCTAAAATACACGTGTTTTGATAAGTGTAAAAAGGTATTTTTACCATAACTCGCTTAGTTTTTGAGCTATCATGTTCCATAAAAAAACATATTGTAGGTTTTTTTTAGAACTACATATAAGGTGATGTAAATACATTTTTATAGACCTCTTATTTTTTAAAAGGTTGGAGCTCAAACAGCTTGAAAACGTTACTATTTGCGAACGAAACAAACTTGAAATGGCCATATCTTACTCAATTTTTAGTATTATTAATTTTTATCGTACAGAAAAAGTAAAAAAACCAAAAGTTTTAGAAAAAAAACCCTATCATTTTTTTCACTCTACCAAATTTTGCGTATCTTTCATAGTTTTCGAGTTATTTTTAGAGAAAGACAATTTTTTGCAAACTAGAAAAAAGCTCCCTTCACTTCAAGCTCAAATTTTTCAAAATCTAAGCACTGTAAACCGGCCAAACTTATAGAGCATATTACGAGTGCACAAATAAAGTAAAGTGTAAAGTTGTAACAATCATTTTCAATTAGGGTGGTAATTAGGGGATGATTTTCACAATTTTTACCGCAAAAAATTAAGAACCAATTTTGTTTTTGTCATAACTCGCTTAATTTCGATACTAGGAACTACAAAAAAAAAAAAAAATAGTGGGTGTGTGTACTTTGTACACGCATTAGAAGTTATACTGCTTTGGCGTGATTTTAAGACTAATTTTTAATTTCTACACAAATATGTTATTGGATTCTTTCTATTTTCGTGCGTTGGAAGGTGCAAGCATTGTAATGCAGCCACGCTCAAGGCTGTCGGTTATACCGTATTCTAATCCTAACTAAAATCACCAATTAGTTGGGTCATTAGGCCTAATTACAATTATCTTAAGATGGGCTTAAGATGCCTCATGAAATTCTCTTAAGACTGGCTAATTTCCTACCAAAACGTAATGAATGTTAAGCTTAATATGCGTCGCAAAGCTGGATCAGCATTTATTTACCTGATAATACTACTGGTACTTCTAAGCCCAACTCACTTCTTTTTTGTTCATTTCCGCCTTAGCTTCTGATTGAGGAATTTAGCTCCTCCTCCACCTTAGTCAGTAGATCAAACGATCGTACCATTATAGTCTAAGACGTTCGTTGCTCTTAGCCGTGCCTTTACCTGTAGGTTACAGTGCAGCAGTTTGCTCGGCTAATCTCCGGCAATCCAAAATAACATCGTCTGTGTCCTCTGTCACAATGAGGAATTCCAGGCGTTGCGTAGACTCATTTTGCCGGTATGCTCTCGTAACTCACCTGTGGGTTCATCGACCTTGGGTACATTCATTCTACTTCCTTTGCCACTACTGAAATAAACGTCACTTCCAAATTCTGTTCACTTCCCTAGCTTCTTCTTTTAGTTGTTACTCAATTAAATTGAGTGGGTTAGGGTAATTGAAATATGATACGAAGAGTTTCATACTAATGACATTTATGTATCGGCAAATATAGCATCAACGCTTCCAACGTTTGAGTGACAACACTCCGAACCTGTCCAAACACCATCGTTGGACGCTTGACATTGGACATTCGTAGTTCGAGTAGCGGCCACACAATGCGTTCAAACGTCTAACGTTGGAAAGTGCTCATAGCGTCGTTTAGAGTCTTCTTTAGCTGAAAACTAGGATATGTAATTTATTTCCCTCCATAGCCTCTGGGTAAAAACCTCCTCACCCATGGACATCGTGAACGGACTTTGGCTACGAATTTTCATAGGCCCATATAATAATAAACTTAGTAGCTAAAGGATTGGAGTTGCAATGCTTAACCTTTATAGCCTCTACCCCTTCGCCTATATCGTCCGCAGGCAGTATCAGAACATCAAAATTGGCAGCGTGCAGTAAATTATGGCATGAGATAAAAATGCAGCACGCTGCAATCAAAAGTATTTCAATTGGCTGAGGCTGGTAAAATGACAAGCAAAGCAGCGTGCTGCATGTTCATATCATGTCTTAAATTTGCAGTGCGCTGCATATTTGAGGTTCTGATAGGGCCTCCAGCAAACCCATCGTAGCTACAGGCCTGGAATCAGCCGATGCCGATCCTACATTTGCTTGAATGGAGGACATTTCTCGTGTAATAACATAGTGGAGCCAAGTTTTTAAGTTTATTTTTGCAATAAAAAGTTGTAAAATATTGTACTATTTTATCACTTTCTTCTGCACCTGGACTACCAGTGATTAGTGTTTCAGTGATTGAATTAAAACAATTTCAAAAAATTGAACATATGGTTTAATTGTGAAGGTGACCAATTTTGTTTACATTCGCTGTGGTTTTGTCGAGTTATTTTAGGGCAAAAATGTTGAATTTGTGTGGTTATTGAGTTAAAAGTGAATTTAAAGTGATTAAAATTTGTTAAAGAATAATTTTTAAAAATATTAAAGCAGAAAAATGTGTAGGAAAAAGTTCAAAATTTTTGTTATGCATGTTGTGTGGTGGTACTTGCACTTATGTTTTAATAACTATTCCGTAATAATTTTTAACCATTTTCCATCCAACATTTTTTCCCTAAATTAACACGAAAAAACCACCATGAATGTAAACAAAACTGGTCACCTTATCAATTTCATTCAATTTATTCACTCGGATCACTAACCAACTTATCACCGGTAATGCACGTGCAGTAAAAAATGTTAAAATACAATATTTTGCCACTTTTTACAAGTTTAAAGCTTGGCGAGTCTATGATATTACACTACGAGTTAGAGAAATTGCCTTCCATCCAGTAAAACCCCTCACCCACAAACAGCACCCAATAAACACTACGAATCTTCTTAAACATACGCTTAGCTGATGACTCGAACACAAAATTTATTTCCCTCCATATCCTCAGCATAAAAACCCCCTCACCGATCGACATCGTGAACCGGCATCGGCTGCGAGTTTTCATATGCCCATAGTAATCACGGTATTCAGAAACAAGGTAATGTAAAAGACTGTATACCGTATACGGTATTTTAGTGCTGATGTCACATGGGGGACACTTCCCATATAAAATCGAAGCTGTTGTTGTTTCATCATTATGGCTGACGTCACCAGGCGCCCATTTTTACGGTATTCAAAGCTGCCGTCGCTTTTACATTACCTTCGTTTTCTGTATACCGTGCGTGAATAATAATGATAATCCCAGTGCGCATGAAGAATGGAAGTTGAAACGCTTGCCCTCCATTCCATATCCTCCCTTGCGTTGCGTTGCGAATTCGTCAAAATTAACTCTCATAATACATATTTTTCAAAACGCACCTAAAGAAGTATAACTTCAAAATAAAGGTTTTTCTAAGCACTTCAACAAAGTCTTATGAGTTTTTCCCGGAAAATGCATTGTTTTTGGGATATTTCACGTTTAAACTTTGATTTTGGCATTTTAGTCCATTCAAAACGCGGGGGGGGTGTTCCAAAATAACACCGTTAAGAAAATCGAACCCTAAACGTTTTTGGGGTCGCTGATCACGAAAATCGAGGTCCCGCGGTCCTAAAATTAGGGCGGCACCCCTAAAAATGCAAAAAAACACCCCTTTTTAGGCGGTTTTCGCGGTTATTTCAGTAATAATGAAAACTAGTGCGATGTAATGCACTTTTTTTAATATTTATTTGCGAAGGGGGTTGATTTATACTAAATTAAGGCGAACTTAATGGTAAGGGGTATTCTTAAAGGGTTGAAAGTACCCCTAAATTGGCGAAAAATGGCAAAAATTGTAAAAAAAATGTTTTCCCCAAGTTTATGCTTCGAATTCGATTGTGGGCGTACTGTCACGCAAAAATAAATTATTTTCAATCCTTAAGGGGTTAAAACTACCCCTAAAATATACATAGTTCATTGAAAACTAGGGGGGGGGGGTGTTCCAAAATAACACCGTTAAGAAAATCGAACCCTAAAGGTTTTTGGGGTCGCTGATTACGAAAATCGAGGTCCCGCGTTCCTAAAACTAGGCCGTCACCTCTAAAATGCAAAAACACCCCTTTTTAGGGGGTTTTCGCGATTATTTCAGTAATAATGAGAAAAATAATGCGATGAAAGGCACTTTTTTAAATATTTATTTGCGAAGGTGGTTAATTTAACTAAATTAAGGCGAGCTTTATGGTAAGGGGTAGTCCTAAAGGGTTGAAACTACCCCTAAATCGGCCAAAAAGCGTAAAGATTTTTTTTAAGTTTATGCTTCAAATTCGATTGTGGGCGTACTGTCAGGCAAAAATAAATTATTTTCAACCCTTAAGGGGTTAAAACTACCCCTACTATAGTAAAAACAACTTTATATAAAAAAAATTGAAAAATTTATCAATTTATATTTTCTAATAAAAAGAATTTTTATTCAAACAATTCATTCAAAAATTTAAATTGCAATCTACGAAAAGAATTTTTTTTTTTCAATTTACCCCTAAGGTTTCACTCCTTTAAGAGGGTTAAAAATTTTCCAAATGTTTTAATAATATTTCATCATATATAAAATTTTGATGCAAAACAATAAATTTCAATTTGTTCCAAATACAATTTTAATGTGGGGGTAGTTTTACCCCCTTAAGAGTTGATAATACCTTTTGAACCAAATTTCAAACAAAAAGCCAAAAAAAAAATTTTTTGCCCATTTTTTTATATAAAGTTGTTTTTATTATAGTAGTGGTAGTTTAACCCCTTAAGGGTTGAAAATAATTTATTTTTGCCTGACAGTACGCCCACAATCGAATTTGAAGCATAAACTTGGGGAAAATTTTTTTTTTACAATTTTTGCCATTTCGTGGACCTAAAACAACAGGGTTCTAACTGACATTTAAAAAAAAACTTTTATAAAGTGAACCCACTCTTTCTAATAAAAGTATTTTCAATCCTCCACCTCTTTCCCTTCATGAGATTCAGAGAGTTACAAGGTTCTATCATCCTGTTAGAACTATTTATTCCACCAAATTGTATCGAAAATTGCACATAGAACTTTTGAGCTTTTGAAGTTGCCACTTAGAACTTTGTTGCACCCATGCAAAGGTTCCATCTTAAATAAAAAAGCATCTTCGTTCAGCAAAAAAGTTCTATGTGGCAATTAGAACCGTCTTGTTCTTTTACTTTCCACCCGATCATTCAGCAACAAAGTTCTACACGAAATTTTGAACTTCAATTTCAATTAAATATGCTCCTTAAAACATAAAGTAACCTGCTATTTGAGTAAATTAAAACATAATAAACAAATCACAAAAGAATTCTATTGACAAATAATAAATCCTTAAGAACCATACGACTTTAAATCTTTGAAGCTGATTTACTCAAAACAGCTTCATGTGTTGTTAGAACCCTATTGTTCTAGGGTCGCGATTTTTCGCCAATTTAGGGGTACTTTCAACCCTTTAGGAGTTCCCCTTACCATGAAGTTCGCCTTAATTTAGTATAAATCAACCCCCTTCGCAAATAAATATTTAAAAAAAGTGCATTCCATCGCATTAGTTTTCATTATTACTGAAATAACCGCGAAAACCGCCTAAAAATGGGTGTTTTTTTGCATTTTTAGGGGTGACGCCCTAATATTAGGACCACGGGACCTCGATTTTCGTGATCAGCGACCCCAAAAACGCTAGGGTTCGATTTTCATAACGGTGTTATTTTGGAACACCATAACGCGCGTTTTGAAT
>CATLJY010000737.1:0-60638 GCA_949987705.1 Thereva unica
CTTATTTTCGATGTATTTGATGAATATAACTTAATTTCGATGAATAAAGTGAATCTAAGTTATTTTCGATGTATTTGATGAATATAACTTAATTTCGACGAATAAAGTGAATTTAAGTTATTTTGGATGTATTTGATGAATATAACTTAATTTCGATGAATAAAGTGAATCTAAGTTATTTTCGATGTATTTGATGAATATAACTTAATTTCGACGAATAAAGTGAATTTAAGTTATTTTGGATGTATTTGATTAATATAACTTAATTTCGACGAATAAAGTGAATTTAAGTTATTTTGGATGTATTTGATGAATATAACTTAATTTCGATGAATAAAGTGAATCTAAGTTATTTTCGATGTATTTGATGAATATAACTTAATTTCGACGAATAAAGTGAATTTAAGTTATTTTGGATGTATTTGATGAATATAACTTAATTTCGATGAATAAAGTGAATTTAAGTTATTTTCGATGTATTTGATGAATATAACTTAATTTCGAAGAATAAAGTGAATCTAAGTTATTTTCGATGTATTTGATGAATATAATTTAATTTCGACGAATAAAGTGAATTGAAGTTATTTTGGATGTATTTGATGAATATAACTTAATTTCGATGAATAAAGTGAATTTAAGTTATTTTCGATGTATTTGATGAATATAACTTAATTTCGATGAATAAAGTGAATCTAAGTTATTTTCGATGTATTTGATGAATATAACTTAATTTCGACGAATAAAGTGAATTTAAGTTATTTTCGATGTATTTGATGAATATAACTTAATTTCGACGAATAAAGTGAATTTAAGTTATTTTGGATGTATTTGATTAATATAACTTAATTTCGATGAATAAAGTGAATCTAAGTTATTTTCGATGTATTTGATGAATATAACTTAATTTCGACGAATAAAGTGAATTTAAGTTATTTTGGATGTATTTGATGAATATAACTTAATTTCGATGAATAAAATGAATTTAAGTTATTTTCGATGTATTTGATGAATATAACTTAATTTCGACGAATAAAGTGAATTTAAGTTATTTTGGATGTATTTGATGAATATAACTTAATTTCGATGAATAAAGTGAATCTAAGTTATTTTCGATGTATTTGATGAATATAACTTAATTTCGACGAATAAAGTGAATTTAAGTTATTTTGGATGTATTTGATGAATATAACTTAATTTCGACGAATAAAGTGAATTTAAGTTATTTTGGATGTATTTGATGAATATAACTTAATTTCGATGAATAAAGTGAATTTAAGTTATTTTCGATGTATTTGATGAATATAACTTAATTTCGACGAATAAAGTGAATTTAAGTTATTTTGGATGTATTTGATTAATATAACTTAATTTCGATGAATAAAGTGAATCTAAGTTATTTTCGAAGTATTTGATGATTATAACTTAATTTCGACGAATAAAGTGAATTTAAGTTATTTTGGATGTATTTGATGAATATAACTTAATTTCGATGAATAAAGTGAATCTAAGTTATTTTGGATGTATTTGATGAATATAACTTAATTTCGACGAATAAAGTGAATTTAAGTTATTTTGGATGTATTTGATGAATATAACTTAATTTCGATGAATAAAGTGAATTTAAGTTATTTTCGATGTATTTGATGAATATAACTTAATTTCGACGAATAAAATGAATTTAAGGGTAAGTATCCTCGAGATTACTTAAAAAGAAGGTTAACTTCAAATTGCGTTTTAAGGAAAACGTTATTAGATATTAAATTTTTTTGTTTTTTACATTAAATGTACATCATTTATACAAAAAAAAAACAATTTTTGTTTTTTTTTAATTATTTAATTTTATGGTTAAAGATGGCGCCCAAGTTGGAGTGCTAAGGAAAATGAAAAAAAACGGCGTAGGTCATATCTCGACTTTAGGTGGCTTGAAAAAAAAAAAACTAAAAACGATGTCAATTTAGATACTTAAAATTAGGCATTAAACCTTTAAAACCCAAAAAAAATCGGAAAATGCGATTGCACGCGAGAAAATTTTTTTATAAATATACGTCATTTTTTACTCTCCTGAGTGTACTATGGGTTAGAATAATTAAAAAAATTTCAGATTTTAGAGGTTTAATGCTTAAAAGATTTAATAATAAGGAGTTATAAAAAAATGATGCAAATCGGATGTGTAGTTTTCTTGCAATTAGCTACGCCAGTTTAAAAAAAAGCGTTTCTTAGGCGCCATCTTTAACCATAAAATTAAATAATTAAAAAAAAAACAAAAATTGTTTTTTTTTGTATAAATGATGTACATTTAATGTAAAAAACAAAAAAATTTAATATCTAATAACGTTTTCCTTAAAACGCAATTTGAAGTTAACCTTCTTTTTAAGTAATCTCGAGGATACTTACCCTTAAGTTATTTTGGATGTATTTGATGAATATAACTTAATTTCGATGAATAAAGTGAATCTAAGTTATTTTCGATGTATTTGATGAATATAACTTAATTTCGACGAATAAAGTGAATTTAAGTTATTTTGGATGTATTTGATGAATATAACTTATTTTCGATGAATAAAGTGAATTTAAGTTATTTTCGATGTATTTGATGAATATAACTTAATTTCGACGAATAAAGTGAATTTAAGTTATTTTGGATGTATTTGATGAATATAACTTAATTTCGATGAATAAAGTGAATCTAAGTTATTTTCGATGTATTTGATGAATATAACTTAATTTCGACGAATAAAGTGAATTTAAGTTATTTTGGATGTATTTGATTAATATAACTTAATTTCGACGAATAAAGTGAATTTAAGTTATTTTGGATGTATTTGATGAATATAACTTAATTTCGATGAATAAAGTGAATCTAAGTTATTTTCGATGTATTTGATGAATATAACTAAATTTCGACGAATAAAGTGAATTTAAGTTATTTTGGATGTATTTGATGAATATAACTTAATTTCGATGAATAAAGTGAATTTAAGTTATTTTCGATGTATTTGATGAATATAACTTGATTTCGAAGAATAAAGTGAATCTAAGTTATTTTCGATGTATTTGATGAATATAATTTAACTTCGACGAATAAAGTGAATTGAAGTTATTTTGGATGTATTTGATGAATATAACTTAATTTCGATGAATAAAGTGAATTTAAGTTATTTTCGATGTATTTGATGAATATAACTTAATTTCGATGAATAAAGTGAATCTAAGTTATTTCGATGTATTTGATGAATATAACTTAATTTCGACGAATAAAGTGAATTTAAGTTATTTTCGATGTATTTGATGAATATAACTTAATTTCGACGAATAAAGTGAATTTAAGTTATTTTGGATGTATTTGATTAATATAACTTAATTTCGATGAATAAAGTGAATCTAAGTTATTTTCGATGTATTTGATGAATATAACTTAATTTCGACGAATAAAGTGAATTTAAGTTATTTTGGATGTATTTGATGAATATAACTTAATTTCGATGAATAAAATGAATTTAAGTTATTTTCGATGTATTTGATGAATATAACTTAATTTCGACGAATAAAGTGAATTTAAGTTATTTTGGATGTATTTGATGAATATAACTTAATTTCGATGAATAAAGTGAATCTAAGTTATTTTCGATGTATTTGATGAATATAACTTAATTTCGACGAATAAAGTGAATTTAAGTTATTTTGGATGTATTTGATGAATATAACTTAATTTCGACGAATAAAGTGAATTTAAGTTATTTTGGATGTATTTGATGAATATAACTTAATTTCGATGAATAAAGTGAATTTAAGTTATTTTCGATGTATTTGATGAATATAACTTAATTTCGACGAATAAAGTGAATTTAAGTTATTTTGGATGTATTTGATTAATATAACTTAATTTCGATGAATAAAGTGAATCTAAGTTATTTTCGAAGTATTTGATGATTATAACTTAATTTCGACGAATAAAGTGAATTTAAGTTATTTTGGATGTATTTGATGAATATAACTTAATTTCGATGAATAAAGTGAATCTAAGTTATTTTGGATGTATTTGATGAATATAACTTAATTTCGACGAATAAAGTGAATTTAAGTTATTTTGGATGTATTTGATGAATATAACTTAATTTCGATGAATAAAGTGAATTTAAGTTATTTTCGATGTATTTGATGAATATAACTTAATTTCGACGAATAAAATGAATTTAAGGGTAAGTATCCTCGAGATTACTTAAAAAGAAGGTTAACTTCAAATTGCGTTTTAAGGAAAACGTTATTAGATATTAAATTTTTTTGTTTTTTACATTAAATGTACATCATTTATACAAAAAAAAACAATTTTGTTTTTTTTTTAATTATTTAATTTTATGGTTAAAGATGGCGCCCAAGTTGGAGTGCTAAGAAAAATGAAAAAAAACGGCGTAGGTCATATCTCGACTTTAGGTGGCTTGAAAAAAAAAACTAAAAACGATGTCAATTTAGATACTTAAAATTAGGCATTAAACCTTTAAAACCCAAAAAAAATCGGAAAATGCGATTGCACGCGAGAAAATTTTTTTATAAATATACGTCATTTTTTACTCTCCTGAGTGTACTATGGGTTAGAATAATTAAAAAAATTTCAGATTTTAGAGGTTTAATGCTTAAAAGATTTAATAATAAGGAGTTATAAAAAAAATGATGCAAATCGGATGTGTAGTTTTCTTGCAATTAGCTACGCCAGTTTAAAAAAAGCGTTTCTTAGGCGAAATCTTTAACCATAAAATTAAATAATTAAAAAAAACAAAAATTGTTTTTTTTTGTATAAATGATGTACATTTAATGTAAAAAACAAAAAAATTTAATATCTAATAACGTTTTCCTTAAAACGCAATTTGAAGTTAACCTTCTTTTTAAGTAATCTCGAGGATACTTACCCTTAAGTTATTTTGGATGTATTTGATGAATATAACTTAATTTCGATGAATAAAGTGAATCTAAGTTATTTTCGATGTATTTGATGAATATAACTTAATTTCGACGAATAAAGTGAATTTACGTTATTTTGGATGTATTTGATGAATATAACTTATTTTCGATGAATAAAGTGAATTTAAGTTATTTTCGATGTATTTGATGAATATAACTTAATTTCGACGAATAAAGTGAATTTAAGTTATTTTGGATGTATTTGATGAATATAACTTAATTTCGATGATAAAGTGAATCTAAGTTATTTTCGATGTATTTGATGAATATAACTTAATTTCGACGAATAAAGTGAATTTAAGTTATTTTGGATGTATTTGATGAATATAACTTAATTTCGACGAATAAAGTGAATTTAAGTTATTTTGGATGTATTTGATGAATATAACTTAATTTCGATGAATAACGTGAATTTAAGTTATTTTCGATGTATTTGATGAATATAACTTAATTTCGACGAATAAAGTGAATTTAAGTTATTTTGGATGTATTTGATTAATATAACTTAATTTCGATGAATAAAGTGAATCTAAGTTATTTTCGATGTATTTGATGAATATAACTTAATTTCGACGAATAAAGTGAATTTAAGTTATTTTCGATGTATTTGATGAATATAACATAATTTCGATGAATAAAGTGAATCTAAGTTATTTTCGATGTATTTGATGAATATAACTTAATTTCGACGAATAAAGTGAATCTAAGTTATTTTGGATGTATTTGATGAATATAACTTAATTTCGACGAATAAAGTGAATTTAAGTTTTTTTGGATGTATTTGATGAATATAACTTAATTTCGATGAGTAAAGTGAATTTAAGTTATTTTCGATGTATTTGATGAATATAACTTAATTTCGATGAATAAAGTGAATCTAAGTTATTTTCGATGTATTTGATGAATATAACTTAATTACGACGAATAAAGTGAATTTAAGTTATTTTGGATGTATTTGATGAATATAACTTAATTTCGATGAATAAAGTGAATTTAAGTTATTTTCGATGTATTTGATGAATATAACTTAATTTCGATGAATAAAGTGAATTTAAGTTAGTTTCGATGTATTTGATGAATATAACTTAATTTCAATGAATAAAGTGAATCTAAGTTATTTTCAATGTATTTGATGAATATAACTTAATTTCGACGAATAAAGTGAATTTAAGTTATTTTGGATGTATTTGATGAATATAACTTAATTTCAATGAATAAAGTGAATTTAAGTTATTTTCGATGTATTTGATGAATATAACTTAATTTCGACGAATAAAGTGAATTTAAGTTATTTTGGATGTATTTGATTAATATAACTTAATTTCGATGAATAAAGTGAATCTAAGTTATTTTCGATGTATTTGATGAATATAACTTAATTTCGACGAATAAAATGAATTTAAGTTATTTTGGATGTATTTGGTGAATATAACTTAATTTCGATGAATAAAGTGAATCTAAGTTATTTTCGATGTATTTGATGAATATAACTTAATTTCGACGAATAAAGTGAATTTAAGTTATTTTGGATGTATTTGATGAATATAACTTCATTTCGACGAATAAAGTGAATTTAAGTTATTTTGGATGTATTTGATGAATATAACTTAATTTCGACGAATAAAGTGAATTTAAGTTATTTTGGATGTATTTGATGAATATAACTTAATTTCGACGAATAAAGTGAATTTAAGTTATTTTGGATGTATTTGATGAATATAACTTAATTTCGACGAATAAAGTGAATTTAAGTTATTTTGGATGTATTTGATGAATATAAATTAATTTCGATGAATAAAGTGAATCTTAGTTATTTTCGATGTATTTGATGAATATAACTTAATTTCGACGAATAAAGTGAATTTAAGTTATTTTCGATGTATTTGATGAATATAACTTAATTTCGACGAATAAAGTGAATTTAAGTTATTTTGGATGTATTTGATTAATATAACTTAATTTCGATGAATAAAGTGAATCTAAGTTATTTTCGATGTATTTGATGAATATAACTTAATTTCGACTAATAAAGTGAATTTAAGTTATTTTGGATGTATTTGATGAATATAACTTAATTTCGACGAATAAAGTGAATTTAAGTTATTTTGGATGTATTTGATGAATATAACTTAATTTCGATGAATAAAGTGAATTTAAGTTATTTTCGATGTATTTGATGAATATAACTTAATTTCGACGAATAAAGTGAATTTAAGTTATTTTGGATGTATTTGATTAATATAACTTAATTTCGATGAATAAAGTGAATCTAAGTTATTTTCGATGTACTTGATGAATATAACTTAATTTCGACGAATAAAGTGAATTTAAGTTATTTTGGATGTATTTGATGAATATAACTTAATTTCGACGAATAAAGTGAATTTAAGTTATTTTCGATGTATTTGATCAATATAACTTAATTTCGATGAATAAAGTGAATTTAAGTTATTTTCGATGTATTTGATGAATATAACTTAATTTCGACGAATAAAGTGAATTTAAGTTATTTTGGATGTATTTGATTAATATAACTTAATTTCGATGAATAAAGTGAATCTAAGTTATTTTCGATGTATTTGATGAATATAACTTAATTTCGACGAATAAAGTGAATTTAAGTTATTTTGGATGTATTTGATGAATATAACTTAATTTCGACGAATAAAGTGAATTTAAGTTATTTTGGATGTATTTGATGAATATAACTTAATTTCGATGAATAAAGTGAATTTAAGTTATTTTCGATGTATTTGATGAATATAACTTAATTTCGACGAATAAAGTGAATTTAAGTTATTTTGGATGTATTTGATGAATATAACTTAATTTCGACGAATAAAGTGAATTTAAGTTATTTTGGATGTATTTGATGAATATAACTTAATTTCGATGAATAAAGTGAATCTAAGTTATTTTCGATGTATTTGATGAATATAACTTAATTTCGACGAATAAAGTGAATTTAAGTTATTTTGGATGTATTTGATGAATATAACTTAATTTCGACGAATAAAGTGAATTTAAGTTATTTTCGATGTATTTGATGAATATAACTTAATTTCGACGAATAAAGTGAATTTAAGTTATTTTGGATGTATTTGATTAATATAACTTAATTTCGACGAATAAAGTGAATTTAAGTTATTTTCGATGTATTTGATGAATATAACTTAATTTCGACGAATAAAGTGAATTTAAGTTATTTTGGATGTATTTGATTAATATAACTTAATTTCGACGAATAAAGTGAATTTAAGTTATTTTGGATGTATTTGATGAATATAACTTTATTTCGACGAATAAAGTGAATTTAAGTTATTTTGGATGTATTTGATTAATATAACTTAATTTCGATGAATAAAGTGAATCTAAGTTATTTTCGATGTATTTGATGAATATAACTTAATTTCGACGAATAAAGTGAATTTAAGTTATTTTGGATGTATTTGATGAATATAACTTAATTTCGACGAATAAAGTGAATTTAAGTTATTTTGGATGTATTTGATGAATATAACTTAATTTCGATGAATAAAGTGAATTTAAGTTATTTTCGATGTATTTTATGAATATAGGTAACTTAATTTCGACGAATAAAGTAAATTTAAGTTATTTTGGATGTATTTGATTAATATAACTTAATTTCGATGAATAAAGTGAATCTAAGTTATTTTCGATGTATTTGATGAATATAACTTAATTTCGATGAATAAAGTGAATTTAAGTTATTTTCGATGTATTTGATGAATATAACTTAATTTCGATGAATAAAGTGAATCTAAGTTATTTTCGATGTATTTGATGAATATAACTTAATTTCGACGAATAAAGTGAATTTAAGTTATTTTGGATGTATTTGATGAATATAACTTAATTTCGATGAATAAAGTGAATCTAAGTTATTTTCGATGTATTTGATGAATATAACTTAATTTCGACGAATAAAGTGAATTTAAGTTATTTTGGATGTATTTGATGAATATAACTTAATTTCGACGAATAAAGTGAATTTAAGTTATTTTGGATGTATTTGATGAATATAACTTAATTTCGATGAATAAAGTGAATCTAAGTTATTTTCGATGTATTTGATGAATATAACTTAATTTCGACGAATAAAGTGAATTTAAGTTATTTTGGATGTATTTGATGAATATAACTTAATTTCGACGAATAAAGTGAATTTAAGTTATTTTCGATGTATTTGATGAATATAACTTAATTTCGACGAATAAAGTGAATTTAAGTTATTTTGGATGTATTTGATTAATATAACTTAATTTCGACGAATAAAGTGAATTTAAGTTATTTTGGATGTATTTGATGAATATAACTTAATTTCGATGAATAAAGTGAATCTAAGTTATTTTCGATGTATTTGATGAATATAACTTAATTTCGACGAATAAAGTGAATTTAAGTTATTTTGGATGTATTTGATGAATATAACTTAATTTCGATGAATAAAGTGAATTTAAGTTATTTTCGATGTATTTGATGAATATAACTTAATTTCGATGAATAAAGTGAATCTAAGTTATTTTCGATGTATTTGATGAATATAATTTAATTTCGACGAATAAAGTGAATTGAAGTTATTTTGGATGTATTTGATGAATATAACTTAATTTCGATGAATAAAGTGAATTTAAGTTATTTTCGATGTATTTGATGAATATAACTTAATTTCGATGAATAAAGTGAATCTAAGTTATTTTCGATGTATTTGATGAATATAACTTAATTTCGACGAATAAAGTGAATTTAAGTTATTTTCGATGTATTTGATGAATATAACTTAATTTCGACGAATAAAGTGAATTTAAGTTATTTTGGATGTATTTGATTAATATAACTTAATTTCGATGAATAAAGTGAATCTAAGTTATTTTCGATGTATTTGATGAATATAACTTAATTTCGACGAATAAAGTGAATTTAAGTTATTTTCGATGTATTTGATGAATATAACATAATTTCGATGAATAAAGTGAATCTAAGTTATTTTCGATGTATTTGATGAATATAACTTAATTTCGACGAATAAAGTGAATCTAAGTTATTTTGGATGTATTTGATGAATATAACTTAATTTCGACGAATAAAGTGAATTTAAGTTTTTTTGGATGTATTTGATGAATATAACTTAATTTCGATGAGTAAAGTGAATTTAAGTTATTTTCGATGTATTTGATGAATATAACTTAATTTCGATGAATAAAGTGAATCTAAGTTATTTTCGATGTATTTGATGAATATAACTTAATTACGACGAATAAAGTGAATTTAAGTTATTTTGGATGTATTTGATGAATATAACTTAATTTCGATGAATAAAGTGAATTTAAGTTATTTTCGATGTATTTGATGAATATAACTTAATTTCGATGAATAAAGTGAATTTAAGTTAGTTTCGATGTATTTGATGAATATAACTTAATTTCAATGAATAAAGTGAATCTAAGTTATTTTCAATGTATTTGATGAATATAACTTAATTTCGACGAATAAAGTGAATTTAAGTTATTTTGGATGTATTTAATGAATATAACTTAATTTCAATGAATAAAGTGAATTTAAGTTATTTTCGATGTATTTGATGAATATAACTTAATTTCGACGAATAAAGTGAATTTAAGTTATTTTGGATGTATTTGATTAATATAACTTAATTTCGATGAATAAAGTGAATCTAAGTTATTTTCGATGTATTTGATGAATATAACTTAATTTCGACGAATAAAATGAATTTAAGTTATTTTGGATGTATTTGGTGAATATAACTTAATTTCGATGAATAAAGTGAATCTAAGTTATTTTCGATGTATTTGATGAATATAACTTAATTTCGACGAATAAAGTGAATTTAAGTTATTTTGGATGTATTTGATGAATATAACTTCATTTCGACGAATAAAGTGAATTTAAGTTATTTTCGATGTATTTGATGAATATAACTTAATTTCGACGAATAAAGTGAATTTAAGTTATTTTGGATGTATTTGATGAATATAACTTAATTTCGACGAATAAAGTGAATTTAAGTTATTTTGGATGTATTTGATGAATATAACTTAATTTCGACGAATAAAGTGAATTTAAGTTATTTTGGATGTATTTGATGAATATAAATTAATTTCGATGAATAAAGTGAATCTTAGTTATTTTCGTTGTATTTGATGAATATAACTTAATTTCGACGAATAAAGTGAATTTAAGTTATTTTCGATGTATTTGATGAATATAACTTAATTTCGACGAATAAAGTGAATTTAAGTTATTTTGGATGTATTTGATTAATATAACTTAATTTCGATGAATAAAGTGAATCTAAGTTATTTTCGATGTATTTGATGAATATAACTTAATTTCGACTAATAAAGTGAATTTAAGTTATTTTGGATGTATTTGATGAATATAACTTAATTTCGACGAATAAAGTGAATTTAAGTTATTTTGGATGTATTTGATGAATATAACTTAATTCGATGAATAAAGTGAATTTAAGTTATTTTCGATGTATTTGATGAATATAACTTAATTTCGACGAATAAAGTGAATTTAAGTTATTTTGGATGTATTTGATTAATATAACTTAATTTCGATGAATAAAGTGAATCTAAGTTATTTTCGATGTACTTGATGAATATAACTTAATTTCGACGAATAAAGTGAATTTAAGTTATTTTGGATGTATTTGATGAATATAACTTAATTTCGACGAATAAAGTGAATTTAAGTTATTTTCGATGTATTTGATCAATATAACTTAATTTCGATGAATAAAGTGAATTTAAGTTATTTTCGATGTATTTGATGAATATAACTTAATTTCGACGAATAAAGTGAATTTAAGTTATTTTGGATGTATTTGATTAATATAACTTAATTTCGATGAATAAAGTGAATCTAAGTTATTTTCGATGTATTTGATGAATATAACTTAATTTCGACGAATAAAGTGAATTTAAGTTATTTTGGATGTATTTGATGAATATAACTTAATTTCGACGAATAAAGTGAATTTAAGTTATTTTGGATGTATTTGATGAATATAACTTAATTTCGATGAATAAAGTGAATTTAAGTTATTTTCGATGTATTTGATGAATATAACTTAATTTCGACGAATAAAGTGAATTTAAGTTATTTTGGATGTATTTGATGAATATAACTTAATTTCGACGAATAAAGTGAATTTAAGTTATTTTGGATGTATTTGATGAATATAACTTAATTTCGATGAATAAAGTGAATCTAAGTTATTTTCGATGTATTTGATGAATATAACTTAATTTCGACGAATAAAGTGAATTTAAGTTATTTTGGATGTATTTGATGAATATAACTTAATTTCGACGAATAAAGTGAATTTAAGTTATTTTCGATGTATTTGATGAATATAACTTAATTTCGACGAATAAAGTGAATTTAAGTTATTTTGGATGTATTTGATTAATATAACTTAATTTCGACGAATAAAGTGAATTTAAGTTATTTTCGATGTATTTGATGAATATAACTTAATTTCGACGAATAAAGTGAATTTAAGTTATTTTGGATGTATTTGATTAATATAACTTAATTTCGACGAATAAAGTGAATTTAAGTTATTTTGGATGTATTTGATGAATATAACTTAATTTCGACGAATAAAGTGAATTTAAGTTATTTTGGATGTATTTGATTAATATAACTTAATTTCGATGAATAAAGTGAATCTAAGTTATTTTCGATGTATTTGATGAATATAACTTAATTTCGACGAATAAAGTGAATTTAAGTTATTTTGGATGTATTTGATGAATATAACTTAATTTCGACGAATAAAGTGAATTTAAGTTATTTTGGATGTATTTGATGAATATAACTTAATTTCGATGAATAAAGTGAATTTAAGTTATTTTCGATGTATTTTATGAATATAACTTAATTTCGACGAATAAAGTAAATTTAAGTTATTTTGGATGTATTTGATTAATATAACTTAATTTCGATGAATAAAGTGAATCTAAGTTATTTTCGATGTATTTGATGAATATAACTTAATTTCGATGAATAAAGTGAATTTAAGTTATTTTCGATGTATTTGATGAATATAACTTAATTTCGATGAATAAAGTGAATCTAAGTTATTTTCGATGTATTTGATGAATATAACTTAATTTCGACGAATAAAGTGAATTTAAGTTATTTTGGATGTATTTGATGAATATAACTTAATTTCGATGAATAAAGTGAATCTAAGTTATTTTCGATGTATTTGATGAATATAACTTAATTTCGACGAATAAAGTGAATTTAAGTTATTTTGGATGTATTTGATGAATATAACTTAATTTCGACGAATAAAGTGAATTTAAGTTATTTTGGATGTATTTGATGAATATAACTTAATTTCGATGAATAAAGTGAATCTAAGTTATTTTCGATGTATTTGATGAATATAACTTAATTTCGACGAATAAAGTGAATTTAAGTTATTTTGGATGTATTTGATGAATATAACTTAATTTCGACGAATAAAGTGAATTTAAGTTATTTTCGATGTATTTGATGAATATAACTTAATTTCGACGAATAAAGTGAATTTAAGTTATTTTGGATGTATTTGATTAATATAACTTAATTTCGACGAATAAAGTGAATTTAAGTTATTTTGGATGTATTTGATGAATATAACTTAATTTCGATGAATAAAGTGAATCTAAGTTATTTTCGATGTATTTGATGAATATAACTTAATTTCGACGAATAAAGTGAATTTAAGTTATTTTGGATGTATTTGATGAATATAACTTAATTTCGATGAATAAAGTGAATTTAAGTTATTTTCGATGTATTTGATGAATATAACTTAATTTCGATGAATAAAGTGAATCTAAGTTATTTTCGATGTATTTGATGAATATAATTTAATTTCGACGAATAAAGTGAATTGAAGTTATTTTGGATGTATTTGATGAATATAACTTAATTTCGATGAATAAAGTGAATTTAAGTTATTTTCGATGTATTTGATGAATATAACCTAATTTCGATGAATAAAGTGAATCTAAGTTATTTTCGATGTATTTGATGAATATAACTTAATTTCGACGAATAAAGTGAATTTAAGTTATTTTCGATGTATTTGATGAATATAACTTAATTTCGACGAATAAAGTGAATTTAAGTTATTTTGGATGTATTTGATTAATATAACTTAATTTCGATGAATAAAGTGAATCTAAGTTATTTTCGATGTATTTGATGAATATAACTTAATTTCGACGAATAAAGTGAATTTAAGTTATTTTGGATGTATTTGATGAATATAACTTAATTTCGATGAATAAAATGAATTTAAGTTATTTTCGATGTATTTGATGAATATAACTTAATTTCGACGAATAAAGTGAATTTAAGTTATTTTGGATGTATTTGATGAATATAACTTAATTTCGATGAATAAAGTGAATCTAAGTTATTTTCGATGTATTTGATGAATATAACTTAATTTCGACGAATAAAGTGAATTTAAGTTATTTTGGATGTATTTGATGAATATAACTTAATTTCGACGAATAAAGTGAATTTAAGTTATTTTGGATGTATTTGATGAATATAACTTAATTTCGATGAATAAAGTGAATTTAAGTTATTTTCGATGTATTTGATGAATATAACTTAATTTCGACGAATAAAGTGAATTTAAGTTATTTTGGATGTATTTGATGAATATAACTTAATTTCGATGAATAAAGTGAATTTAAGTTATTTTCCATGTATATGATGAATATAACTTAATTTCGATGAATAAAGTGAATCTAAGTTATTTTCGATGTATTTGATGAATATAACTTAATTTCGACGAATAAAGTGAATTTAAGTTATTTTGGATGTATTTGATGAATATAACTTAATTTCGATGAGTAAAGTGAATTTAAGTTATTTTCGATGTATTTGATGAATATAACTTAATTTCGATGAATAAAGTGAATCTAAGTTATTTTCGATGTATTTGATGAATATAACTTAATTTCGACGAATAAAGTGAATTTAAGTTATTTTCGATGTATTTGATGAATATAACATAATTTCGATGAATAAAGTGAATCTAAGTTATTTTGGATGTATTTGATGAATATAACTTAATTTCGACGAATAAAGTGAATCTAAGTTATTTTGGATGAATTTGATAAATATAACTTAATTTCGACGAATAAAGTGAATTTAAGTTTTTTTGGATGTATTTGATGAATATAACTTAATTTCGATGAGTAAAGTGAATTTAAGTTATTTTCGATGTATTTGATGAATATAACTTAATTTCGATGAATAAAGTGAATCTAAGTTATTTTCGATGTATTTGATGAATATAACTTAATTACGACGAATAAAGTGAATTTAAGTTATTTTGGATGTATTTGATGAATATAACTTAATTTCGATGAATAAAGTGAATTTAAGTTATTTTCGATGTATTTGATGAATATAACTTAATTTCGATGAATAAAGTGAATTTAAGTTATTTTCGATGTATTTGATGAATATAACTTAATTTCAATGAATAAAGTGAATCTAAGTTATTTTCAATGTATTTGATGAATATAACTTAATTTCGTCGAATAAAGTGAATTTAAGTTATTTTGGATGTATTTGATGAATATAACTTAATTTCAATGAATAAAGTGAATTTAAGTTATTTTCGATGTATTTGATGAATATAACTTAATTTCGACGAATAAAGTGAATTTAAGTTATTTTGGATGTATTTGATTAATATAACTTAATTTCGATGAATAAAGTGAATCTAAGTTATTTTCGATGTATTTGATGAATATAACTTAATTTCGACGAATAAAATGAATTTAAGTTATTTTGGATGTATTTGGTGAATATAACTTAATTTCGATGAATAAAGTGAATCTAAGTTATTTTCGATGTATTTGATGAATATAACTTAATTTCGACGAATAAAGTGAATTTAAGTTATTTTGGATGTATTTGATGAATATAACTTCATTTCGACGAATAAAGTGAATTTAAGTTATTTTCGATGTATTTGATGAATATAACTTAATTTCGACGAATAAAGTGAATTTAAGTTATTTTGGATGTATTTGATGAATATAACTTAATTTCGACGAATAAAGTGAATTTAAGTTATTTTGGATGTATTTGATGAATATAACTTAATTTCGATGAATAAAGTGAATCTAAGTTATTTTCGATGTATTTGATGAATATAACTTAATTTCGACGAATAAAGTGAATTTAAGTTATTTTGGATGTATTTGATGAATATAACTTAATTTCGATGAATAAAGTGAATTTAAGTTATTTTCCATGTATTTGATGAATATAACTTAATTTCGATGAATAAAGTGAATCTAAGTTATTTTCGATGTATTTGATGAATATAACTTAATTTCGACGAATAAAGTGAATTTAAGTTATTTTGGATGTATTTGATGAATATAACTTAATTTCGATGAATAAAGTGAATTTAAGTTATTTTGGATGTATTTGATGAATATAACTTAATTTCGATGAATAAAGTGAATTTCAGTTATTTTGGATGTATTTGATGAATATAACTTAATTTCGACGAATAAAGTGAATCTAAGTTATTTTCGATGTATTTGATGAATATAACTTAATTTCGACGAATAAAGTGAATTCAAGTTATTTTGGATGTATTTGATGAATATAACTTAATTTCGACGAATAAAGTGAATTTAAATTATTTTCGATGTATTTGATGAATATAACTTAATTTCGACGAATAAAGTGAATCTAAGTTATTTTCGATGTATTTGATGAATATAACTTAATTTCGACGAATAAAGTGAATTTAAGTTATTTTGGATGTATTTGATGAATATAACTTAATTTCGATGAATAAAGTGAATTTAAGTTATTTTCGATGTATTTGATGAATATAACTTAATTTCGATGAATAAAGTGAATCTAAGTTATTTTCGATGTATTTGATGAATATAACTTAATTTCGACGAATAAAGTGAATTTAAGTTATTTTGGATGTATTTGATGAATATAACTTAATTTCGATGAATAAAGTGAATTTAAGTTATTTTGGATGTATTTGATGAATATAACTTAATTTCGACGAATAAAGTGAATCTAAGTTATTTTCGATGTATTTGATGAATCCAAAATAACTTTACTTAATTTCGACGAATAAAGTGAATTTAAGTTATTTTGGATGTATTTGATGAATATAACTTAATTTCGACGAATAAAGTGAATTTAAGTTATTTTGGATGTATTTGATGAATATAACTTAATTTCGATGAATAAAGTGAATCTAAGTTATTTTCGATGTATTTGATGAATATAACTTAATTTCGATGAATAAAGTGAATCTAAGTTATTTTCGATGTATTTGATGAATATAACTTAATTTCGACGAATAAAGTGAATCTAAGTTATTTTCGATGTATTTGATGAATATAACTTAATTTCGACGAATAAAGTGAATCTAAGTTATTTTCGATGTATTTGATGAATAAAACTTAATTCCGACGAATAAAGTGAATTTAAGTTATTTTGGATGTATTTGATGAATACCTACAACTTAATTTCGACGAATAAAGTGAATTTAAGTTATTTTCGATGTATTTGATGAATATAACTTAATTTCGACAAATAAAGTGAATTTAAGTTATTTTGGATGTATTTGATGAATATAACTTAATTTCGACGAATAAAGTGAATTTAAGTTGTTTTGGATGTATTTGATGAATATAACTTAATTTCGACGAATAAAGTGAATTTAAGTTATTTTGGATGTATTTGATGAATATAACTTAATTTCGACGAATAAAGTGAATTTAAGTTATTTTGGATGTATTTGATGAATATAACTTAATTTCGATGAATAAAGTGAATCTAAGTTATTTTCGATGTATTTGATGAATATAACTTAATTTCGACGAATAAAGTGAATTTAAGTTATTTTGGATGTATTTGATGAATATAACTTAATTTCGACGAATAAAGTGAATTTAAGTTATTTTGGATGTATTTGATGAATATAACTTAATTTCGATGAATAAAGTGAATCTAAGTTATTTTCGATGTATTTGATGAATATAACTTAATTTCGACGAATAAAGTGAATCTAAGTTATTTTCGATGTATTTGATGAATATAACTTAATTTCGACGAATAAAGTGAATCTAAGTTATTTTCGATGTATTTGATGAATATAACTTAACTTCGACGAATAAAGTGAATTTAAGTTATTTTGGATGTATTTGATGAATATAACTTAATTTCGACGAATAAAGTGAATTTAAGTTATTTTGGATGTATTTGATGAATATAACTTTATTTCGACGAATAAAGTGAATTTAAGTTATTTTGGATGTATTTGATGAATATAACTTAATTTCGATGAATAAAGTGAATCTAAGTTATTTTCGATGTATTTAATGAATATAACTTAATTTCGATGAATAAAGTGAATCTAAGTTATTTTCGATGTATTTGATGAATATAACTTAATTTCGACGAATAAAGTGAATCTAAGTTATTTTCGATGTATTTGATGAATATAACTTAATTTCGACGAATAAAGTGAATCTAAGTTATTTTCGATGTATTTGATGAATATAACTTAATTTCGACGAATAAAGTGAATTTAAGTTATTTTGGATGTATTTGATGAATATAACTTAATTTCGACGAATAAAGTGAATTTAAGTTATTTTCGATGTATTTGATGAATATAACTTAATTTCGACGAATAAAGTGAATTTAAGTTATTTTGGATGTATTTGATGAATATAACTTAATTTCGACGAATAAAGTGAATTTAAGTTATTTTGGATGTATTTGATGAATATAACTTAATTTCGATGAATAAAGTGAATCTAAGTTATTTTCGATGTATTTGATGAATATAACTTAATTTCGACGAATAAAGTGAATCTAAGTTATTTTCGATGTATTTGATGAATATAACTTAATTTCGACGAATAAAGTGAATCTAAGTTATTTTCGATGTATTTGATGAATATAACTTAATTTCGACGAATAAAGTGAATTTAAGTTATTTTGGATGTATTTGATGAATATAACTTAATTTCGACGAATAAAGTGAATTTAAGTTATTTTCGATGTATTTGATGAATATAACTTAATTTCGACGAATAAAGTGAATTTAAGTTATTTTAGATGTATTTGATGAATATAACTTAATTTCGACGAATAAAGTGAATTTAAGTTATTTTGGATGTATTTGATGAATATAACTTAATTTCGACGAATAAAGTGAATTTAAGTTATTTTGGATGTATTTGATGAATATAACTTAATTTCGACGAATAAAGTGAATTTAAGTTATTTTGGATGTATTTGATGAATATAACTTAATTTCGATGAATAAAGTGAATCTAAGTTATTTTCGATGTATTTGATGAATATAACTTAATTTCGACGAATAAAGTGAATCTAAGTTATTTTGGATGTATTTGATGAATATAACTTAATTTCGACGAATAAAGTGAATTTAAGTTATTTTGGATGTATTTGATGAATATAACTTAATTTCGACGAATAAAGTGAATCTAAGTTATTTTCGATGTATTTGATGAATATAACTTAATTTCGATGAATAAAGTGAATCTAAGTTATTTTGGATGTATTTGATGAATATAACTTAATTTCGACGAATAAAGTGAATTTAAGTTATTTTGGATGTATTTGATGAATATAACTTAATTTCGATGAATAAAGTGAATCTAAGTTATTTTCGATGTATTTGATGAATATAACTTAATTTCGACGAATAAAGTGAATTTAAGTTATTTTGGATGTATTTGATGAATATAACTTAATTTCGACGAATAAAGTGAATTTAAGTTATTTTGGATGTATTTGATGAATATAACTTAATTTCGACGAATAAAGTGAATTTAAGTTATTTTGGATGTATTTGATGAATATAACTTAATTTCGACGAATAAAGTGAATTTAAGTTATTTTGGATGTATTTGATGAATATAACTTAATTTCGATGAATAAAGTGAATTTAAGTTATTTTGGATGTATTTGATGAATATAACTTAATTTCGATGAATAAAGTGAATCTAAGTTATTTTCGATGTATTTGATGAATATAACTTAATTTCGACGAATAAAGTGAATTTAAGTTATTTTGGATGTATTTGATGAATATAACTTAATTTCGACGAATAAAGTGAATTTAAGTTTTTTTCGATGTATTTATTTATTTATTTATTTATTCGCCAAACAAGGCACACTTAAACTAGGTATACATATACTTAGATTAAAACATAGTGTACAGTCTTTTTCATATAACTACTGTTAGCTACTAAAAACCTACAATTGTCAGGAGGGGTTATTTTAGTAGGGATTTGAGTATTTTTTTATAGGATGCCTTGTTGAGGGAAGGGGAGAAAGAGGAGCTATGGCTATTAAAAACCATACAGCATCTGTTGACGGGCTCGTTCCTTGCGTAATCGGTGCGGTGTGGATATTCCCTAAGTAGTTTAGTGTGTCGTGTGTGTCGGACTACATCATTCAATTTGATTCTGTCCGACAGAAACTGCACTTTAAGCTTTCCACTTAGGACGTCAAAGGCAACGCAAGATATGAGCAGCTTCCTCCTGCTAGAATACGGCATGAGACCGAGCACTTTGAGCCTGTCCAAGTAGTGTGGCAGGGTATGGTAGTCATGGGGGTTGTGTAGATGTCTCAAGGCAAAAAGAAGAAATCTCTTTTGAATGGATTCGATCCTCCTACTGCTCACTTGGAATATAGGATCCCAGATAGGACACGCATATTCCAGGATAGGGCGGACTAAAGAACAGAAGAGTGTTTTTGTGACCCATACATTACCAAATTCTTTGGCTCTCCTCTTGATGAAACCAAGAAGTTTGTTGGCTCTGGCAATTATATTATCATAATGTAGGTTGAAATTGAGTTTTTTGTCTAGGACGACGCCTAGATCTACGATATGGTCAACCTGATTCAACATTATGCCATTGAGATAATAGTTATGGGTCTGTGTGTTTTTTAAGCGGGAGAAGGTAATTGCATGACATTTGTTGGTGTTAAGTTGCAGTTTGTTCATGGTGCGCCAGTCGTGTAGGGCATTGAGTTTTGTCTGCAAGAAGGAAGCATCAGTTTGGGTCTTAATGACACTATAAATTTTGAGGTCATCCGCGTAAAAGAGATGTGGAATATTTGCTAATTTTTCGGAAAGATCGGAGATGAAGATATTGAAGAGTAGGGGACCGAGATGACTACCCTGAGGAACGCCAGAGGTTACTTCGATCTCATTAGATAGAAATCCTTGGAATCTGATAACCTGTGTTCTTCCGTTCAGATATGATTTTAACCATTCCAGGGCAGAACTTGATATTCCAAACTTTAATAATTTTGCGATTAGGATGGCGTGGTCCACTCGATCGAAGGCCTTGCTGAAATCAGTGTACACAGCATCCAATTGATGGCCGCTCTCCATACCGCATAACGATTCGGAGATAAGGACCATAAGGTTAGAAGTTGTTGAACGTCCTTTCCGAAAACCATGTTGTTGTTCGTTTAGGTATGGATCGATAAGAGGAGCAATCTTGTCATGAACAAGTTTTTCAAAAAGCTTAGGAATTGATGATAAAATGGCAATGCCCCTATAGTTGTCTACCGAGTGCTTGTCACCGGATTTATAGATTGGCGTTAGGTAGGATTTCTTCCACAGCTTGGGAAACTTTCCTAACGATAAAGATTTGTTGAAGATGAGATAAAGAGGAAACGCGATATGTTGCGAGCAGCGCTGCAGGAAAATAGGAGGGAGATTGTCGGGACCATTACCTTTTTTGATATCAAGATTGTTCAGACCCGCCATGATCTCATCAACAGAAAGGGATATACCGGTTATAAGGGAAGTGTCAGTGTGCGAGTCAGTTACGTCGCATGTTGCGCTGGACAAGGGGCTATAAATTTCAGCAAACCTATCAGCAAACATGCTACAAATTACTTGGGGGCATGAGGTGTGGGCTCTACCATTCGTCATTGTTGATGGGTAGCCAGAAGTCTTCCGTTTAATGTTAACGTAATCAAAGAATTTTTTGGGATCACTTATGATATTATCACCAACTGAATTAATATATGCAGAGTAGGCCTCGCGGGACCTACCAGCAAATTCAGAGGCTAGTCTAATGTATTCGGAGTTCAATCGCTCGTTTACATATGTGTTATTTTTGATCATGTTATATAATTTATTTCTTTGATTACGTAGGGATCTAATATCTCTATCCAGCCATGGTTCCGACACTCTATCCCGTTTTATAATTTTGGGTACATATTTGTCGATGATGTTGAAAATGATTGAATAAAAGCATGAAACTATCACGTCAAGATCATTGCTAGTTAGCCTATGTTCCCTGTCGACTAGGGATAATTCGAAACCAATACTGTCCAGGTCCGCGTTCTTAAAATCGTAAACAAGTGCATTGTTATATGCTGCACGATGCTTGGGGATTGATGCATTAAATTCGAGGATCCACGCGGAGTGGTGGATGGAGTTCGAAAATAGGTTTTCCTCATCAGAAACGAGTAGAGTATTCACCTCCTCGTGTGAATTGGTGAAGATCAGGTCAAGCCATTTACCACAAGAATTTGGTTGCCTGATAATTTGGTGAAGGTCATTGCCGTAAAGAGTGTCGATAAATTTTATATCGACGGCATTAGTTGCATTAATAGGAAGTAATTTATTATCTTCCTCGTCGGGGATGAAAGAGATATACGGTCGATTGAAATCGCCGAGGATAAATATGACATCATTACCGCAGAGTGAATCGTTAACTTCCTCCACACTCCATAAAACGAGAGGATTTCATTAAAAGTAAACTTCTGAAGGACGTGTTTCGATGTTCTTCCACTAAAGAAGGATGAATTACAACCAGGAATCGTAACTCCTACAATGGAAAAAATCAGAAATTAATACTTATTTTGAAATATATGTTTTAAGACAATAGTAACAGTTAAATTTTAGCAAAAATAATAAAAGTTATTTTTAACTATAGTTTTTAACTTACAACAAAAGAAATATTATTTGAAAACATTTCTTTAGAATGCAATCACATATATTTTTTATTTAATTTAAAGGATTTCATATTTTACAAAGACTTTCTTTCTTCTTTTTTGAACTCCAAAAATTCATTAATAATTCATAAAATCACTTAAAGCCTGTTAATGAATTATTTTAATGTAATGTTTTTCGATGTTCGGTTGGAGCACTACGCCACTACTTTCATGCATGTTGGAGCACCGGTGACCACGCCTCCAAAAAATCCAACCACGCCTTCAAAATATCAAACCTGGTTTGATTTTCATCAAGCCGCTGGACGTACCAATTTTTGGTCGGCCGACAGGCCCACTATCGATAGTTTTGGCTGTACATCCGCCCTTCGATGTACATCCAATTTGACCGTGTATGGGCCCCTTTACCGCAGAGAACTTTCCGAGCAGGCTCATCTTCACTCATACGAGCTAGATGCCCTGCCCACCGGAGCCTACCGAGCTTTATTTTCTTCACAACATCTATGTCGCGATAGCGCTCGTAGATCTCGTCATTGTAGAGTCTCCGGAATCGTCCTTCCTCACATACGGGGCCAACAATCCTCCGAAGTATTTTCCTCTCAAACACGCCCAAGAGGTTTGAGTGCTTTTTGCTAAGCACCCACGTTTCGGATGCATATGTGAGAACGGGTAAGACCATCGTCTTATATAGTAAAAGTTTAGACGTTATGGTTAGATATTTGGATTTGAAGAGCCTTGACAGACTATAGCAGGCTTTGAATACACACACTTCTATATTATCTGTCAACGAATGCAACGCATGTACGGTTGGATATGTCACCAGCTAGAAGCGCGCTTGCGACTGGCGGAAAATGCCAAAAATCTAGTAATCAAAGTGATAAAAACACAAAATATCGTATTTTTTAGTAGAAATTGCTACAAATTATTTCTGTGGCATATGTGTAAAATATAAAAACCTTAAAATAAAAAAAATATATAAAAACGGGTGTTTTCAGTCATAATTTGTAAATTTTTTAAATAATCATTGAAGTCCCAGAAAGATACACCTCCCGGTAGCAATACGCAGTCGCGACTGATTACATGGCAACAAGTGATTTGATAGGAGGAGTTAACTGAAGCTTTTGTCTGAACTTTTAAACATTTTTAAGAGCTTAGCTGGGGAACATGCGCGGGATGTCACGAGGTTTGAAAACAACTATACCTTTGCCATAAGAAAGCTCTGAGTACCGCGTTTGGTCACTGTCCACCACAAACAATATCGGGTTGATGATTTAGAGCGCTGTTTAGAAAAAGGATTTGTTCATGCGATGTGAGCATTGATGAAATGTGGATCCATCACTATACTCTAGAGTTCAATCGCAGTGAGCTGATTGGACAGCTACCAGGAAAGCCGTTCAGAGCGACAAAAATGCCAAATTCGCGTTTGCTTCGACTATTTTGAAAAGGAAACGGGATCCATTGTGAATATTACATAGCTAAGAACAAAATCTCGAAGAAAACGGCCCAATTGAAGAAGGCAAAAGTGCTCCTTTACCAAGGCAATGCACCGTGCCAGTATATCGATAAAATGGCAGAATCGCAGGAATTGTACTTTGAATTGTTTCCGCATCCACCAACTTATCCAGAATTCGCCTCGAGCGACTATTACTTGTTATGAAATTTAAAAAAAATGGACACCGGAAAGAAATATGGCTCCAATGAGGAGGTGATCGCCGAAACTAAAGGGTTGGCGAAATCATTCTATAACAAAGGCTAGAGAACTGTCAGTTTTTGTATATACCGTAATTCAAACCCTTAGGGATCTTCTCGGCAATATCCAAGATACCACAATGCAAGTGTAGAAGATAATTTCACGATCAAAGTGTTTCTATTTACGAAAGAATCTCTTGACTACGGTAGGCGGTAGGGATTATCCGGCAACATTGCCATTTGGTTCTCGAGCGCAATATTTCAGCTTTAAGCCAAGGGAAGTCAAAAATAAAATATTGAAAGCTACCTTAAATGACTACAGATGCCCTAAACGTTATGTTTTACCTCCTTTCTTTAAATCCTGTGGCAAGCAAAGCGCAACCGTCATGTCATAGCCCTTAGAATAAAAAAATCTGGTGTTTGGAGCGGAATCAGGGGAGGGCGCACGAAGGTGCTGAACTCTGTTATCTCCTCACAAAACCCGACTTCTGCATACCCAAAATTACCTTCACGTCGAGAATGGAGAAGTAGACCACACAGTTTTGAGGGTGCCATAAACTTCGTTACTGATGGCTCTAAGCGCTAAGTTTTGCCCAGAGCTTGGCATTGAAGTCTCCTTCCGACTACCCGATCACTGCAGTGTATACCAAGCAGAGGTTCTAGCCATACAAGAAGCTGTTCGACTAATAAACCGCCAAGACGGTAGGAATTGGACTGTCCACATCTTCTCAGACAGTCAGCCGGCTCTGAAAGCCCTGCTTATTTTGGATGTATTTGATGAATATAACTTAATTTCGATGAATAAAGTGAATCTAAGTTATTTTCGATGTATTTGATGAATATAACTTAATTTCGACGAATAAAGTGAATCTAAGTTATTTTCGATGTATTTGATGAATATAACTTAATTTCGACGAATAAAGTGAATCTAAGTTATTTTCGATGTATTTGATGAATATAACTTAACTTCGACGAATAAAGTGAATTTAAGTTATTTTGGATGTATTTGATGAATATAACTTAATTTCGACGAATAAAGTGAATTTAAGTTATTTTGGATGTATTTGATGAATATAACTTTATTTCGACGAATAAAGTGAATTTAAGTTATTTTGGATGTATTTGATGAATATAACTTAATTTCGATGAATAAAGTGAATCTAAGTTATTTTCGATGTATTTAATGAATATAACTTAATTTCGATGAATAAAGTGAATCTAAGTTATTTTCGATGTATTTGATGAATATAACTTAATTTCGACGAATAAAGTGAATCTAAGTTATTTTCGATGTATTTGATGAATATAACTTAATTTCGACGAATAAAGTGAATCTAAGTTATTTTCGATGTATTTGATGAATATAACTTAATTTCGACGAATAAAGTGAATTTAAGTTATTTTGGATGTATTTGATGAATATAACTTAATTTCGACGAATAAAGTGAATTTAAGTTATTTTCGATGTATTTGATGAATATAACTTAATTTCGACGAATAAAGTGAATTTAAGTTATTTTGGATGTATTTGATGAATATAACTTAATTTCGACGAATAAAGTGAATTTAAGTTATTTTGGATGTATTTGATGAATATAACTTAATTTCGATGAATAAAGTGAATCTAAGTTATTTTCGATGTATTTGATGAATATAACTTAATTTCGACGAATAAAGTGAATCTAAGTTATTTTCGATGTATTTGATGAATATAACTTAATTTCGACGAATAAAGTGAATCTAAGTTATTTTCGATGTATTTGATGAATATAACTTAATTTCGACGAATAAAGTGAATTTAAGTTATTTTGGATGTATTTGATGAATATAACTTAATTTCGACGAATAAAGTGAATTTAAGTTATTTTCGATGTATTTGATGAATATAACTTAATTTCGACGAATAAAGTGAATTTAAGTTATTTTGGATGTATTTGATGAATATAACTTAATTTCGACGAATAAAGTGAATTTAAGTTATTTTGGATGTATTTGATGAATATAACTTAATTTCGACGAATAAAGTGAATTTAAGTTATTTTGGATGTATTTGATGAATATAACTTAATTTCGATGAATAAAGTGAATCTAAGTTATTTTCGATGTATTTGATGAATATAACTTAATTTCGACGAATAAAGTGAATCTAAGTTATTTTGGATGTATTTGATGAATATAACTTAACTTCGACGAATAAAGTGAATTTAAGTTATTTTGGATGTATTTGATGAATATAACTTAATTTCGACGAATAAAGTGAATTTAAGTTATTTTGGATGTATTTGATGAATATAACTTTATTTCGACGAATAAAGTGAATTTAAGTTATTTTGGATGTATTTGATGAATATAACTTAATTTCGATGAATAAAGTGAATCTAAGTTATTTTCGATGTATTTAATGAATATAACTTAATTTCGATGAATAAAGTGAATCTAAGTTATTTTCGATGTATTTGATGAATATAACTTAATTTCGACGAATAAAGTGAATCTAAGTTATTTTCGATGTATTTGATGAATATAACTTAATTTCGACGAATAAAGTGAATCTAAGTTATTTTCGATGTATTTGATGAATATAACTTAATTTCGACGAATAAAGTGAATTTAAGTTATTTTGGATGTATTTGATGAATATAACTTAATTTCGACGAATAAAGTGAATTTAAGTTATTTTCGATGTATTTGATGAATATAACTTAATTTCGACGAATAAAGTGAATTTAAGTTATTTTGGATGTATTTGATGAATATAACTTAATTTCGACGAATAAAGTGAATTTAAGTTATTTTGGATGTATTTGATGAATATAACTTAATTTCGATGAATAAAGTGAATCTAAGTTATTTTCGATGTATTTGATGAATATAACTTAATTTCGACGAATAAAGTGAATCTAAGTTATTTTCGATGTATTTGATGAATATAACTTAATTTCGACGAATAAAGTGAATCTAAGTTATTTTCGATGTATTTGATGAATATAACTTAATTTCGACGAATAAAGTGAATTTAAGTTATTTTGGATGTATTTGATGAATATAACTTAATTTCGACGAATAAAGTGAATTTAAGTTATTTTCGATGTATTTGATGAATATAACTTAATTTCGACGAATAAAGTGAATTTAAGTTATTTTGGATGTATTTGATGAATATAACTTAATTTCGACGAATAAAGTGAATTTAAGTTATTTTGGATGTATTTGATGAATATAACTTAATTTCGACGAATAAAGTGAATTTAAGTTATGTTGGATGTATTTGATGAATATAACTTAATTTCGACGAATAAAGTGAATTTAAGTTATTTTGGATGTATTTGATGAATATAACTTAATTTCGATGAATAAAGTGAATCTAAGTTATTTTCGATGTATTTGATGAATATAACTTAATTTCGACGAATAAAGTGAATCTAAGTTATTTTGGATGTATTTGATGAATATAACTTAATTTCGACGAATAAAGTGAATTTAAGTTATTTTGGATGTATTTGATGAATATAACTTAATTTCGACGAATAAAGTGAATTTAAGTTATTTTGGATGTATTTGATGAATATAACTTAATTTCGATGAATAAAGTGAATCTAAGTTATTTTCGATGTATTTGATGAATATAACTTAATTTCGACGAATAAAGTGAATTTAAGTTATTTTGGATGTATTTGATGAATATAACTTAATTTCGACGAATAAAGTGAATTTAAGTTATTTTGGATGTATTTGATGAATATAACTTAATTTCGGCGAATAAAGTGAATTTAAGTTATTTTGGATGTATTTGATGAATATAACTTAATTTCGACGAATAAAGTGAGTTTAAGTTATTTTGGATGTATTTGATGAATATAACTTAATTTCGATGAATAAAGTGAATTTAAGTTATTTTGGATGTATTTGATGAATATAACTTAATTTTGACGAATAAAGTGAATTTAAGTTATTTTGGATGTATTTGATGAATATAACTTAATTTCGATGAATAAAGTGAATTTAAGTTATTTTGGATGTATTTGATGAATATAACTTAATTTCGACGAATAAAGTGAATTTAAGTTTTTTTCGATGTATTTATTTATTTATTTATTTATTCGCCAAACAAGGCACACTTAAACTAGGTATACATATACTTAGATTAAAACATAGTGTACAGTCTTTTTCATATAACTACTGTTAGCTACTAAAAACCTACAATTGTCAGGAGGGGTTATTTTAGTAGGGATTTGAGTATTTTTTTATAGGATGCCTTGTTGAGGGAAGGGGAGAAAGAGGAGCTATGGCTATTAAAAACCATACAGCATCTGTTGACGGGCTCGTTCCTTGCGTAATCGGTGCGGTGTGGATATTCCCTAAGTAGTTTAGTGTGTCGTGTGTGTCGGACTACATCATTCAATTTGATTCTGTCCGACAGAAACTGCACTTTAAGCTTTCCACTTAGGACGTCAAAGGCAACGCAAGATATGAGCAGCTTCCTCCTGCTAGAATACGGCATGAGACCGAGCACTTTGAGCCTGTCCAAGTAGTGTGGCAGGGTATGGTAGTCATGGGGGTTGTGTAGATGTCTCAAGGCAAAAAGAAGAAATCTCTTTTGAATGGATTCGATCCTCCTACTGCTCACTTGGAATATAGGATCCCAGATAGGACACGCATATTCCAGGATAGGGCGGACTAAAGAACAGAAGAGTGTTTTTGTGACCCATACATTACCAAATTCTTTGGCTCTCCTCTTGATGAAACCAAGAAGTTTGTTGGCTCTGGCAATTATATTATCATAATGTAGGTTGAAATTGAGTTTTTTGTCCAGGACGACGCCTAGATCTACGATATGGTCAACCTGATTCAACATTATGCCATTGAGATAATAGTTATGGGTCTGTGTGTTTTTTAAGCGGGAGAAGGTAATTGCATGACATTTGTTGGTGTTAAGTTGCAGTTTGTTCATGGTGCGCCAGTCGTGTAGGGCATTGAGTTTTGTCTGCAAGAAGGAAGCATCAGTTTGGGTCTTAATGACACTATAAATTTTGAGGTCATCCGCGTAAAAGAGATGTGGAATATTTGCTAATTTTTCGGAAAGATCGGAGATGAAGATATTGAAGAGTAGGGGACCGAGATGACTACCCTGAGGAACGCCAGAGGTTACTTCGATCTCATTAGATAGAAATCCTTGGAATCTGATAACCTGTGTTCTTCCGTTCAGATATGATTTTAACCATTCCAGGGCAGAACTTGATATTCCAAACTTTAATAATTTTGCGATTAGGATGGCGTGGTCCACTCGATCGAAGGCCTTGCTGAAATCAGTGTACACAGCATCCAATTGATGGCCGCTCTCCATACCGCATAACGATTCGGAGATAAGGACCATAAGGTTAGAAGTTGTTGAACGTCCTTTCCGAAAACCATGTTGTTGTTCGTTTAGGTATGGATCGATAAGAGGAGCAATCTTGTCATGAACAAGTTTTTCAAAAAGCTTAGGAATTGATGATAAAATGGCAATGCCCCTATAGTTGTCTACCGAGTGCTTGTCACCGGATTTATAGATTGGCGTTAGGTAGGATTTCTTCCACAGCTTGGGAAACTTTCCTAACGATAAAGATTTGTTGAAGATGAGATAAAGAGGAAACGCGATATGTTGCGAGCAGCGCTGCAGGAAAATAGGAGGGAGATTGTCGGGACCATTACCTTTTTTGATATCAAGATTGTTCAGACCCGCCATGATCTCATCAACAGAAAGGGATATACCGGTTATAAGGGAAGTGTCAGTGTGCGAGTCAGTTACGTCGCATGTTGCGCTGGACAAGGGGCTATAAATTTCAGCAAACCTATCAGCAAACATGCTACAAATTACTTGGGGGCATGAGGTGTGGGCTCTACCATTCGTCATTGTTGATGGGTAGCCAGAAGTCTTCCGTTTAATGTTAACGTAATCAAAGAATTTTTTGGGATCACTTATGATATTATCACCAACTGAATTAATATATGCAGAGTAGGCCTCGCGGGACCTACCAGCAAATTCAGAGGCTAGTCTAATGTATTCGGAGTTCAATCGCTCGTTTACATATGTGTTATTTTTGATCATGTTATATAATTTATTTCTTTGATTACGTAGGGATCTAATATCTCTATCCAGCCATGGCTCCGACACTCTATCCCGTTTTATAATTTTGGGTACATATTTGTCGATGATGTTGAAAATGATTGAATAAAAGCATGAAACTATCACGTCAAGATCATTGCTAGTTAGCCTATGTTCCCTGTCGACTAGGGATAATTCGAAACCAATACTGTCCAGGTCCGCGTTCTTAAAATCGTAAACAAGTGCATTGTTATATGCTGCACGATGCTTGGGGATTGATGCATTAAATTCGAGGATCCACGCGGAGTGGTGGATGGAGTTCGAAAATAGGTTTTCCTCATCAGAAACGAGTAGAGTATTCACCTCCTCGTGTGAATTTGTGAAGATCAGGTCAAGCCATTTACCACAAGAATTTGGTTGCCTGATAATTTGGTGAAGGTCATTGCCGTAAAGAGTGTCGATAAATTTTATATCGACGGCATTAGTTGTATTAATAGGAAGTAATTTATTATCTTCCTCGTCGGGGATGAAAGAGATATACGGTCGATTGAAATCGCCGAGGATAAATATGACATCATTACCGCAGAGTGAATCGTTAACTTCCTCCACAATATGCAATAGATAGTCATAGTTGGATTCGTCGGAATTGGGGGGGATATAGAAAGAGCCGATGAATATATCCTTCAGGTCGGATTTGATTCGAATGAACACGTGTTCAAAAGATTTTGAACAATTGGTCGAGATCAATTCACTGTTTAAGGAGTCTTTGACTGCTATAAGGACTCCACCCCCTCTGGTGAGACCAGTGGAACTGAGTCTCTATCGCACCTGTGGATTGTCCAGCTGCTGTCCAAGATCTCTTCATTTAGGAATGTACTATTTAACCAAGTTTCGGTCAGTACAAGTACATTATAGCGACATGATTTAGAGTCGATGTAGAAATTGTTGAGTTTGGTTCTCATACCACTACAATTGTGGTAAAAGATTCTTACAACCTCGGGTGGGTTAGGTTTGGGAAGAAGAGACTGGGTGGGATCGGCGATTGGGGAAGTAACTAGTTAAGGGCGGTAATATCTGTTCATCTCATCACGGCTTTTTTGCAGCTGGGACACATGTATTGATCTTACATGAGCAGCATAAGCGGAGAGATCCTTGGTAACTTGCTGGGGGTTGATTTGATAATGCTCAAGGTACCTAGTGTACAATTCAAGCAGGGCACTATGATCCGTAGGAAGACCTTCCTGTTGGATCGAGACACTGAGGCTGGTCCTGGTTTTACCATATATACAGGTAGAGTCAGGTTTGTTATGCATGTACGCGAGAAACAGCCTTACATTGTCAAAGACCTGCCTTTCTCTGAACCGGATAACAAGTTATCTTTATCAAGTTATATTTGATGAATATAACTTAATTTCGATGAATAAAGTGAATCTAAGTTATTTTCGATGTATTTGATGAATATAACTTAATTTCGATGAATAAAGTGAATCTAAGTTATTTTCGATGTATTTGATGAATATAACTTAATTTCGACGAATAAAGTGAATTTAAGTTATTTTCGATGTATTTGATGAATATAACTTAATTTCGACGAATAAAGTGAATTTAAGTTATTTTGGATGTATTTGATGAATATAACTTAATTTCGACGAATAAAGTGAATTTAAGTTATTTTGGATGTATTTGATGAATATAACTTAATTTCGACGAATAAAGTGAATTTAAGTTATTTTGGATGTATTTGATGAATATAACTTAATTTCGACGAATAAAGTGAATCTAAGTTATTTTGGATGTATTTGATGAATATAACTTAATTTCGACGAATAAAGTGAATCTAAGTTATTTTCGATGTATTTGATGAATATAACTTAATTTCGACGAATAAAGTGAATTTAAGTTATTTTCGATGTATTTGATGAATATAACTTAATTTCGACGAATAAAGTGAATCTAAGTTATTTTCGATGTATTTGATGAATATAAATTAATTTCGACGAATAAAGTGAATTTAAGTTATTTTGGATGTATTTGATGAATATAACTTAATTTCGACGAATAAAGTGAATTTAAGTTATTTTGGATGTATTTGATGAATATAACTTAATTTCGACGAATAAAGTGAATCTAAGTTATTTTGGATGTATTTGATGAATATAACTTAATTTCGACGAATAGAGTGAATTTAAGTTATTTTGGGTGTATTTGATGAATATAACTTAATTTCGACGAATAAAGTGAATTTAAGTTATTTTGGATGTATTTGATGAATATAACTTAATTTCGACGAATAAAGTGAATTTAAGTTATTTTGGATGTATTTGATGAATATAACTTAATTTCGACGAATAAAGTGAATTTAAGTTATTTTGGATGTATTTGATGAATATAACTTAATTTCGACGAATAAAGTGAATTTAAGTTATTTTGGATGTATTTGATGAATATAACTTGATTTCGACGAATAAAGTGAATTTAAGTTATTTTGGATGTATTTGATGAATATAACTTAATTTCGACGAATAAAGTGAATTTAAGTTATTTTGGATGTATTTGATGAATATAACTTGATTTCGACGAATAAAGTGAAGTTAAGTTATTTTGGATGTATTTGATGAATATAACTTAATTTCGACGAATAAAGTGAATTTAAGTTATTTTGGATGTATTTGATGAATATAACTTAATTTCGACGAATAAAGTGAATTTAAGTTATTTTGGATGTATTTGATGAATATAACTTAATTTCGACGAATAAAGTGAATTTAAGTTATTTTGGATGTATTTGATGAATATAACTTAATTTCGATGAATAAAGTGAATCTAAGTTATTTTGGATGTATTTGATGAATATAACTTAATTTCGACGAATAAAGTGAATTTAAGTTATTTTGGATGTATTTGATGAATATAACTTAATTTCGACGAATAAAGTGAATTTAAGTTATTTTGGATGTATTTGATGAATATAACTTAATTTCGACGAATAAAGTGAATTTAAGTTATTTTGGATGTATTTGATGAATATAACTTAATTTCGGCGAATAAAGTGAATTTAAGTTATTTTGGATGTATTTGATGAATATAACTTAATTTCGATGAATAAAGTGAATTTAAGTTATTTTCGATGTATTTGATGAATATAACTTAATTTCGACGAATAAAGTGAATTTAAGTTATTTTGGATGTATTTGATGAATATAACTTAATTTCGACGAATAAAGTGAATCTAAGTTATTTTGGATGTATTTGATGAATATAACTTAATTTCGACGAATAAAGTGAATTTAAGTTATTTTGGATGTTTTTGATGAATATAACTTAATTTCGACGAATAAAGTGAATTTAAGTTATTTTGGATGTATTTGATGAATATAACTTAATTTCGACGAATAAAGTGAATTTAAGTTATTTTGGATGTATTTGATGAATATAACTTAATTTCGACGAATAAAGTGAATTTAAGTTATTTTGGATGTATTTGATGAATATAACTTAATTTCGATGAATAAAGTGAATTTAAGTTATTTTCGATGTATTTGATGAATATAACTTAATTTCGACGAATAAAGTGAATTTAAGTTATTTTGGATGTATTTGATTAATATAACTTAATTTCGATGAATAAAGTGAATCTAAGTTATTTTGGATGTATTTGATGAATATAACTTAATTTCGACGAATAAAGTGAATTTAAGTTATTTTGGATGTATTTGATGAATATAACTTAATTTCGACGAATAAAGTGAATCTAAGTTATTTTGGATGTATTTGATGAATATAACTTAATTTCGACGAATAGAGTGAATTTAAGTTATTTTGGATGTATTTGATGAATATAACTTAATTTCGACGAATAAAGTGAATTTAAGTTATTTTGGATGTACTTGATGAATATAACTTAATTTCGACGAATAAAGTGAATTTAAGTTATTTTGGATGTATTTGATGAATATAACTTAATTTCGACGAATAAAGTGAATTTAAGTTATTTTGGATGTATTTGATGAATATAACTTAATTTCGACGAATAAAGTGAATTTAAGTTATTTTGGATGTATTTGATGAATATAACTTGATTTCGACGAATAAAGTGAATTTAAGTTATTTTGGATGTATTTGATGAATATAACTTAATTTCGACGAATAAAGTGAATTTAAGTTATTTTGGATGTATTTGATGAATATAACTTAATTTCGACGAATAAAGTGAATCTAAGTTATTTTGGATGTATTTGATGAATATAACTTAATTTCGACGAATAGAGTGAATTTAAGTTATTTTGGATGTATTTGATGAATATAACTTAATTTCGACGAATAAAGTGAATTTAAGTTATTTTGGATGTATTTGATGAATATAACTTAATTTCGACGAATAAAGTGAATTTAAGTTATTTTGGATGTATTTGATGAATATAACTTAATTTCGACGAATAAAGTGAATTTAAGTTATTTTGGATGTATTTGATGAATATAACTTAATTTCGACGAATAAAGTGAATTTAAGTTATTTTGGATGTATTTGATGAATATAACTTGATTTCGACGAATAAAGTGAATTTAAGTTATTTTGGATGTATTTGATGAATATAACTTAATTTCGACGAATAAAGTGAATTTAAGTTATTTTGGATGTATTTGATGAATATAACTTAATTTCGACGAATAAAGTGAATTTAAGTTATTTTGGATGTATTTGATGAATATAACTTGATTTCGACGAATAAAGTGAATTTAAGTTATTTTGGATGTATTTGATGAATATAACTTAATTTCGACGAATAAAGTGAATTTAAGTTATTTTGGATGTATTTGATGAATATAACTTGATTTCGACGAATAAAGTGAATTTAAGTTATTTTGGATGTATTTGATGAATATAACTTAATTCGACGAATAAAGTGAATTTAAGTTATTTTGGATGTATTTGATGAATATAACTTGATTTCGACGAATAAAGTGAAGTTAAGTTATTTTGGATGTATTTGATGAATATAACTTAATTTCGACGAATAAAGTGAATTTAAGTTATTTTGGATGTATTTGATGAATATAACTTAATTTCGACGAATAAAGTGAATTTAAGTTATTTTGGATGTATTTGATGAATATAACTTAATTTCGACGAATAAAGTGAATTTAAGTTATTTTGGATGTATTTGATGAATATAACTTAATTTCGATGAATAAAGTGAATCTAAGTTATTTTGGATGTATTTGATGAATATAACTTAATTTCGACGAATAAAGTGAATTTAAGTTATTTTGGATGTATTTGATGAATATAACTTAATTTCGACGAATAAAGTGAATTTAAGTTATTTTGGATGTATTTGATGAATATAACTTAATTTCGACGAATAAAGTGAATTTAAGTTATTTTGGATGTATTTGATGAATATAACTTAATTTCGGGGAATAAAGTGAATTTAAGTTATTTTGGATGTATTTGATGAATATAACTTAATTTCGATGAATAAAGTGAATTTAAGTTATTTTCGATGTATTTGATGAATATAACTTAATTTCGACGAATAAAGTGAATTTAAGTTATTTTGGATGTATTTGATGAATATAACTTAATTTCGACGAATAAAGTGAATCTAAGTTATTTTGGATGTATTTGATGAATATAACTTAATTTCGACGAATAAAGTGAATTTAAGTTATTTTGGATGTTTTTGATGAATATAACTTAATTTCGACGAATAAAGTGAATTTAAGTTATTTTGGATGTATTTGATGAATATAACTTAATTTCGACGAATAAAGTGAATTTAAGTTATTTTGGATGTATTTGATGAATATAACTTAATTTCGACGAATAAAGTGAATTTAAGTTATTTTGGATGTATTTGATGAATATAACTTAATTTCGATGAATAAAGTGAATTTAAGTTATTTTCGATGTATTTGATGAATATAACTTAATTTCGACGAATAAAGTGAATTTAAGTTATTTTGGATGTATTTGATTTATAACTTAATTTCGACGAATAAAGTGAATCTAAGTTATTTTCGATGTATTTGATGAATATAACTTAATTTCGACGAATAAAGTGAATTTAAGTTATTTTGGATGTATTTGATGAATATAACTTAATCTCGACGAATAAAGTGAATTTAAGTTATTTTGGATGTATTTGATGAATATAACTTAATTTCGACGAATAAAGTGAATTTAAGTTATTTTGGATGTATTTGATGAATATAACTTAATTTCGATGAATAAAGTGAATCTAAGTTATTTTCGATGTATTTGATGAATATAACTTAATTTCGACGAATAAAGTGAATTTAAGTTATTTTGGATGTATTTGATGAATATAACTTAATTTCGATGAATAAAGTGAATTTAAGTTATTTTGGATGTATTTGATGAATATAACTTAATTGCGACGAATAAAGTGAATTTAAGTTATTTTGGATGTATTTGATGAATATAACTTAATTTCGACGAATAAAGTGAATTTAAGTGATTTTGGATGTATTTGATGAATATAACTTAATTTCGACGAATAAAGTGAATTTAAGTTATTTTCGATATATTTGATGAATATAACTTAATTTCGACGAATAAAGTGAATTTAAGTTATTTTAGATGTATTTGATGAATATAACTTAATTTCGACGAATAAAGTGAATTTAAGTTATTTTGGATGTATTTGATGAATATAACTTAATTTCGATGAATAAAGTGAATTTAAGTTATTTTGGATGTGCTTGATGAATATAACTTAATTTCGACGAATAAAGTGAATCTAAGTTATTTTCGATGTATTTGATGAATATAACTTAATTTCGACGAATAAAGTGAATTTAAGTTATTTTGGATGTATTTGATGAATATAACTTAATTTCGACGAATAAAGTGAATCTAAGTTATTTTCGATGTATTTGATGAATATAACTTAATTTCGACGAATAAAGTGAATCTAAGTTATTTTCGATGTATTTGATGAATATAACTTAATTTCGACGAATAAAGTGAATTTAAGTTATTTTGGATGTATTTGATGAATATAACTTAATTTCGACGAATAAAGTGAATTTGCTTGTAACGACGCGAGTGAAAGTCGCTTGTAACGACGGAGAAGGTCCACCCGAATTTGGTCGTTATAACCGACGGTCGTTTTAAGCGAATTGCTCGAATGGTAGAGAAATTTTAAAATTTCTTGTTTTTATATAATTATTTTTATTTATAAGTTAGTTATAAAAACAAAGAACAAAATAACTAAATAAATACAATCCATAAAGAACAAAAAACAAAAAATAACAAATTCATAGATGTTCGACAGTAACAAAACACAGTAATATACATGTGGTGCAGGAAGAAATAAAAGAAAAATATACATAACATATATAAATTATCACGGCTTATTTTTCATGACGTATAAACTCTGTAATTTTTGTTTGTCTTCTAGATAGTTCTCGCAAGTACTTATTTTGTAAGTCTTTTTCTAACGACGTTATTCTGTCCTTTAGGTGTGCGCAATCTTTATTAAATGCCACAAAAGAATTTAATAAACTTGCAGCATTCATAGCTTCGGCTAATGTTGGTGGATTGTAAGATGTATCACTGGAATCACTTGCAATATCATTTTGATCTTCCTCATCCTGGTGCGCTATATCACGTACAATATCATCTTCTGATATATCAGTACATGTTATTGCTTCTGAATCAACCGCAACATATTCTTGCCAGTTTTCAATATTCCTAACGTGAAGAAGGTTTATCCACTCGCTAAGTGGTATGCAATCTTCTTCATCGAAAAGTTGGTTTAAATTTTCACTTTGCACTTCTGAATTCAGACAAAGCCCAGCGTGTTTAAAACAGTTCTTGATTGTTCTAACAGAAACATCTTCCCATGACTTAGAAATCAATTCTATAGCTTCTAGAAGGGAGGTGGATGAAGATGAAAAGCCTTCTTCATTTTGCATCATTTTAAGGACTAAGGATTTCCTATAATTTACCTTTAAGGAATTTATAACTCCCTGGTCCAGAGGCTGTAATAAAGAGCTAGTGTTTGGAGGAAGAAACACCAGTTTTATCGATGAGAGGTGTTCTATCCGTGGATGGCTTGGACAGTTATCTACCAACAATAAAATTTTCTTATTATTATTCCTTAACTCCTTGTCCCACTCCCACAAAAAGTCCTTGAAAATATCGGCCGTCATCCAGGCTTTTTTATTTCCTTTATAAATGACGGGAAGATTTTTGATGTTCTTAAATACACGCGGCTTTTTAGACTTTCCGATAACGAGAAGTTTTTTCTTCACATTCCCCGTCATATTACAAGCCAACAAAATTGTTATTCTCTCTTTGGAAAGTTTTCCACCCAAGCATTTTTCGCCTCTGAAACGCATTGTTTTATCTGGTGTGAGTTTGTAAAATAAAGCAGTCTCGTCTGCGTTAAAGATTTGTTCGTCTGCGAAACCTTCCCGTAATTTTGGCCAAACACTATTCATCCAGTCAGTGCATATTTCTTCATTTACATTCCTAGATTCACCCGAAATCTTACCAAATGAAATATTGTGCCGTTCCCTAAATCTCCGTATCCAACTTTCACTGCAAGTGTAATTTTCCTTTTTAAATCTGGTTCCAAAATCTTCAGCTTTCGCTTTTAGTAATGGCCCATTCAATGGAATTCCTTTCGCCCGTTGTACTTTGAACCACTCCAAAAGTGCCCTATCTATGTCTTCATTCGTAGGTTTTCTCATTTTTTTATTTTTCACACAATTCTCTTCGAAGGCTTTTTGTATTCCATCGCGTCTCCTCCATATGGAAGATATCGTCGAATGCGGTACCTTGTACTCTTTTGCCAGGTCAACATTTTTTTCTCCTCTTTCGAGACGAGAAATAATCTCAGTTTTTTCCTTTATCGAAAATACTCTTCTTTTTACTATATCCATTTCTGTAAGCTAAAAAATATAAATTAAGACTATGTAATTTTTTCAAGATATTATTTTACAACCTAAATGCATGGAGACAACACGTACAATGCGAATTTCTGTTTCTTGTTTCTTTGACAACAATACTGCTAAATAAATAAATGTAAATAAAGCAACGTCAACCTCGTCTCAGTATTACCAACTTTCCATATAGAAATTTGTTCTGCTTTTAGTAACGATTTCCGGCAATAAGTGACATCTTTTAACTATTTAGGAAATAACTTCAGGATTTTTTAATATCTATCATTTCACCTTACTTCTACTTGTCGCTATAAGCGACATCTCTCAGTAATTTGAAAAGACTTTAACGTTCTTATAAGCAACTTCGTCGCTATATCCGACGTCGCTTTATCCGGCAAGTTTTTTATAAAGGAACTTCGTGGGCTAAACAAAAGATTGAAGATTCGTCGCTGTATCCGACTGGTTGGTATATCCGGAGTCGTTATAAGCGACTTTCACTGTATTTTGGATGTATTTGATGAATATAACTTAATTTCGACGAATAAAGTGAATTTAAGTTATTTTGGATGTATTTGATGAATATAACTTAATTTCGATGAATAAAGTGAATTTAAGTTATTTTGGATGTATTTGATGAATATAACTTAATTTCGACGAATAAAGTGAATCTAAGTTATTTTCGATGTATTTGATGATATAACTTAATTTCGACGAATAAAGTGAATTTAAGTTATTTTCGATGTATTTGATGAATATAACTTAATTTCGACGAATAAAGTGAATCTAAGTTATTTTCGATGTATTTGATGAATATAACTTAATTTCGACGAATAAAGTGAATTTAAGTTATTTTGGATGTATTTGATGAATATAACTTAATTTCGACGAATAAAGTGAATTTAAGTTATTTTGGATGTATTTGATGAATATAACTTAATTTCGATGAATAAAGTGAATTTAAGTTATTTTGGATGTATTTGATGAATATAACTTAATTTCGACGAATAAAGTGAATCTAAGTTATTTTGGATGTATTTGATGAATATAACTTAATTTCGACGAATAAAGTGAATCTAAGTTATTTTCGATGTATTTGATGAATATAACTTAATTTCGACGAATAAAGTGAATTTAAGTTATTTTGGATGTATTTGATGAATATAACTTAATCTCGACGAATAAAGTGAATTTAAGTTATTTTGGATGTATTTGATGAATATAACTTAATTTCGACGAATAAAGTGAATTTAAGTTATTTTGGATGTATTTGATGAATATAACTTAATTTCGATGAATAAAGTGAATCTAAGTTATTTTCGATGTATTTGATGAATATAACTTAATTTCGACGAATAAAGTGAATTTAAGTTATTTTGGATGTATTTGATGAATATAACTTAATTTCGATGAATAAAGTGAATTTAAGTTATTTTGGATGTATTTGATGAATATAACTTAATTGCGACGAATAAAGTGAATTTAAGTTATTTTGGATGTATTTGATGAATATAACTTAATTTCGACGAATAAAGTGAATTTAAGTGATTTTGGATGTATTTGATGAATATAACTTAATTTCGACGAATAAAGTGAATTTAAGTTATTTTCGATATATTTGATGAATATAACTTAATTTCGACGAATAAAGTGAATTTAAGTTATTTTAGATGTATTTGATGAATATAACTTAATTTCGACGAATAAAGTGAATTTAAGTTATTTTGGATGTATTTGATGAATATAACTTAATTTCGATGAATAAAGTGAATTTAAGTTATTTTGGATGTGCTTGATGAATATAACTTAATTTCGACGAATAAAGTGAATCTAAGTTATTTTCGATGTATTTGATGAATATAACTTAATTTCGACGAATAAAGTGAATTTAAGTTATTTTGGATGTATTTGATGAATATAACTTAATTTCGACGAATAAAGTGAATTTAAGTTATTTTCGATGTGTTTGATGAGTATAACTTAATTTCGACGAATAAAGTGAATTTAAGTTATTTTGGATGTATTTGATGAATATAACTTAATTTCGACGAATAAAGTGAATCTAAGTTATTTTGGATGTATTTGATGAATATAACTTAATTTCGATGAATAAAGTGAATCTAAGTTATTTTCGATGTATTTGATGAATATAACTTAATTTCGACGAATAAAGTGAATTTAAGTTATTTTGGATGTATTTGATGAATATAACTTAATTTCGATGAATAAATTGAATTTAAGTTATTTTGGATGTATTTGATGAATATAACTTAATTTCGACGAATAAAGTGAATCTAAGTTATTTTCGATGTATTTGATGAATATAACTTAATTTCGACGAATAAAGTGAATTTAAGTTATTTTGGATGTATTTGATGAATATAACTTAATTTCGACGAATAAAGTGAATTTAAGTTATTTTGGATGTATTTGATGAATATAACTTAATTTCGACGAATAAAGTGAATTTAAGTTATTTTGGATGTATTTGATGAATATAACTTAATTTCGACGAATAAAGTGAATTTAAGTTATTTTGGATGTATTTGATGAATATAACTTAATTTCGATGAATAAAGTGAATTTAAGTTATTTTGGATGTATTTGATGAATATAACTTAATTTCGACGAATAAAGTGAATCTAAGTTATTTGGGATGTATTTGATGAATATAACTTAATTTCGACGAATAAAGTGAATTTAAGTTATTTTCGATGTATTTGATGAATATAACTTAATTTCGACGAATAAAGTGAATTTAAGTTATTTTGGATGTATTTGATGAATATAACTTAATTTCGACGAATAAAGTGAATTTAAGTTATTTTGGATGTATTTGATGAATATAACTTAATTTCGACGAATAAAGTGAATTTAAGTTATTTTGGATGTATTTGATGAATATAACTTAATTTCGACGAATAAAGTGAATCTAAGTTATTTTCGATGTATTTGATGAATATAACTTAATTTCGACGAATAAAGTGAATTTAAGTTATTTTGGATGTATTTGATGAATATAACTTAATTTCGACGAATAAAGTGAATTTAAGTTATTTTGGATGTATTTGATGAATATAACTTAATTTCGATGAATAAAGTGAATTTAAGTTATTTTGGATGTATTTGATGAATATAACTTAATTTCGACGAATAAAGTGAATCTAAGTTATTTTCGATGTATTTGATGAATATAACTTAATTTCGACGAATAAAGTGAATTTAAGTTATTTTCGATGTATTTGATGAATATAACTTAATTTCGACGAATAAAGTGAATCTAAGTTATTTTCGATGTATTTGATGAATATAACTTAATTTCGACGAATAAAGTGAATTTAAGTTATTTTGGATGTATTTGATGAATATAACTTAATTTCGACGAATAAAGTGAATTTAAGTTATTTTGGATGTATTTGATGAATATAACTTAATTTCGATGAATAAAGTGAATTTAAGTTATTTTGGATGTATTTGATGAATATAACTTAATTTCGACGAATAAAGTGAATCTAAGTTATTTTGGATGTATTTGATGAATATAACTTAATTTCGACGAATAAAGTGAATCTAAGTTATTTTCGATGTATTTGATGAATATAACTTAATTTCGACGAATAAAGTGAATTTAAGTTATTTTGGATGTATTTGATGAATATAACTTAATCTCGACGAATAAAGTGAATTTAAGTTATTTTGGATGTATTTGATGAATATAACTTAATTTCGACGAATAAAGTGAATTTAAGTTATTTTGGATGTATTTGATGAATATAACTTAATTTCGATGAATAAAGTGAATCTAAGTTATTTTCGATGTATTTGATGAATATAACTTAATTTCGACGAATAAAGTGAATTTAAGTTATTTTGGATGTATTTGATGAATATAACTTAATTTCGATGAATAAAGTGAATTTAAGTTATTTTGGATGTATTTGATGAATATAACTTAATTGCGACGAATAAAGTGAATTTAAGTTATTTTGGATGTATTTGATGAATATAACTTAATTTCGACGAATAAAGTGAATTTAAGTGATTTTGGATGTATTTGATGAATATAACTTAATTTCGACGAATAAAGTGAATTTAAGTTATTTTCGATATATTTGATGAATATAACTTAATTTCGACGAATAAAGTGAATTTAAGTTATTTTAGATGTATTTGATGAATATAACTTAATTTCGACGAATAAAGTGAATTTAAGTTATTTTGGATGTATTTGATGAATATAACTTAATTTCGATGAATAAAGTGAATTTAAGTTATTTTGGATGTGCTTGATGAATATAACTTAATTTCGACGAATAAAGTGAATCTAAGTTATTTTCGATGTATTTGATGAATATAACTTAATTTCGACGAATAAAGTGAATTTAAGTTATTTTGGATGTATTTGATGAATATAACTTAATTTCGACGAATAAAGTGAATCTAAGTTATTTTGGATGTATTTGATGAATATAACTTAATTTCGACGAATAAAGTGAATCTAAGTTATTTTCGATGTATTTGATGAATATAACTTAATTTCGACGAATAAAGTGAATTTAAGTTATTTTGGATGTATTTGATGAATATAACTTAATTTCGACGAATAAAGTGAATTTGCTTGTAACGACGCGAGTGAAAGTCGCTTGTAACGACGGAGAAGGTCCACCCGAATTTGGTCGTTATAACCGACGGTCGTTTTAAGCGAATTGCTCGAATGGTAGAGAAATTTTAAAATTTCTTGTTTTTATATAATTATTTTTATTTATAAGTTAGTTATAAAAACAAAGAACAAAATAACTAAATAAATACAATCCATAAAGAACAAAAAACAAAAAATAACAAATTCATAGATGTTCGACAGTAACAAAACACAGTAATATACATGTGGTGCAGGAAGAAATAAAAGAAAAATATACATAACATATATAAATTATCACGGCTTATTTTTCATGACGTATAAACTCTGTAATTTTTGTTTGTCTTCTAGATAGTTCTCGCAAGTACTTATTTTGTAAGTCTTTTTCTAACGACGTTATTCTGTCCTTTAGGTGTGCGCAATCTTTATTAAATGCCACAAAAGAATTTAATAAACTTGCAGCATTCATAGCTTCGGCTAATGTTGGTGGATTGTAAGATGTATCACTGGAATCACTTGCAATATCATTTTGATCTTCCTCATCCTGGTGCGCTATATCACGTACAATATCATCTTCTGATATATCAGTACATGTTATTGCTTCTGAATCAACCGCAACATATTCTTGCCAGTTTTCAATATTCCTAACGTGAAGAAGGTTTATCCACTCGCTAAGTGGTATGCAATCTTCTTCATCGAAAAGTTGGTTTAAATTTTCACTTTGCACTTCTGAATTCAGACAAAGCCCAGCGTGTTTAAAACAGTTCTTGATTGTTCTAACAGAAACATCTTCCCATGACTTAGAAATCAATTCTATAGCTTCTAGAAGGGAGGTGGATGAAGATGAAAAGCCTTCTTCATTTTGCATCATTTTAAGGACTAAGGATTTCCTATAATTTACCTTTAAGGAATTTATAACTCCCTGGTCCAGAGGCTGTAATAAAGAGCTAGTGTTTGGAGGAAGAAACACCAGTTTTATCGATGAGAGGTGTTCTATCCGTGGATGGCTTGGACAGTTATCTACCAACAATAAAATTTTCTTATTATTATTCCTTAACTCCTTGTCCCACTCCCACAAAAAGTCCTTGAAAATATCGGCCGTCATCCAGGCTTTTTTATTTCCTTTATAAATGACGGGAAGATTTTTGATGTTCTTAAATACACGCGGCTTTTTAGACTTTCCGATAACGAGAAGTTTTTTCTTCACATTCCCCGTCATATTACAAGCCAACAAAATTGTTATTCTCTCTTTGGAAAGTTTTCCACCCAAGCATTTTTCGCCTCTGAAACGCATTGTTTTATCTGGTGTGAGTTTGTAAAATAAAGCAGTCTCGTCTGCGTTAAAGATTTGTTCGTCTGCGAAACCTTCCCGTAATTTTGGCCAAACACTATTCATCCAGTCAGTGCATATTTCTTCATTTACATTCCTAGATTCACCCGAAATCTTACCAAATGAAATATTGTGCCGTTCCCTAAATCTCCGTATCCAACTTTCACTGCAAGTGTAATTTTCCTTTTTAAATCTGGTTCCAAAATCTTCAGCTTTCGCTTTTAGTAATGGCCCATTCAATGGAATTCCTTTCGCCCGTTGTACTTTGAACCACTCCAAAAGTGCCCTATCTATGTCTTCATTCGTAGGTTTTCTCATTTTTTTATTTTTCACACAATTCTCTTCGAAGGCTTTTTGTATTCCATCGCGTCTCCTCCATATGGAAGATATCGTCGAATGCGGTACCTTGTACTCTTTTGCCAGGTCAACATTTTTTTCTCCTCTTTCGAGACGAGAAATAATCTCAGTTTTTTCCTTTATCGAAAATACTCTTCTTTTTACTATATCCATTTCTGTAAGCTAAAAAATATAAATTAAGACTATGTAATTTTTTCAAGATATTATTTTACAACCTAAATGCATGGAGACAACACGTACAATGCGAATTTCTGTTTCTTGTTTCTTTGACAACAATACTGCTAAATAAATAAATGTAAATAAAGCAACGTCAACCTCGTCTCAGTATTACCAACTTTCCATATAGAAATTTGTTCTGCTTTTAGTAACGATTTCCGGCAATAAGTGACATCTTTTAACTATTTAGGAAATAACTTCAGGATTTTTTAATATCTATCATTTCACCTTACTTCTACTTGTCGCTATAAGCGACATCTCTCAGTAATTTGAAAAGACTTTAACGTTCTTATAAGCAACTTCGTCGCTATATCCGACGTCGCTTTATCCGGCAAGTTTTTTATAAAGGAACTTCGTGGGCTAAACAAAAGATTGAAGATTCGTCGCTGTATCCGACTGGTTGGTATATCCGGAGTCGTTATAAGCGACTTTCACTGTATTTTGGATGTATTTGATGAATATAACTTAATTTCGACGAATAAAGTGAATTTAAGTTATTTTGGATGTATTTGATGAATATAACTTAATTTCGATGAATAAAGTGAATTTAAGTTATTTTGGATGTATTTGATGAATATAACTTAATTTCGACGAATAAAGTGAATCTAAGTTATTTTCGATGTATTTGATGAATATAACTTAATTTCGACGAATAAAGTGAATTTAAGTTATTTTCGATGTATTTGATGAATATAACTTAATTTCGACGAATAAAGTGAATCTAAGTTATTTTCGATGTATTTGATGAATATAACTTAATTTCGACGAATAAAGTGAATTTAAGTTATTTTGGATGTATTTGATGAATATAACTTAATTTCGACGAATAAAGTGAATTTAAGTTATTTTGGATGTATTTGATGAATATAACTTAATTTCGATGAATAAAGTGAATTTAAGTTATTTTGGATGTATTTGATGAATATAACTTAATTTCGACGAATAAAGTGAATCTAAGTTATTTTGGATGTATTTGATGAATATAACTTAATTTCGACGAATAAAGTGAATCTAAGTTATTTTCGATGTATTTGATGAATATAACTTAATTTCGACGAATAAAGTGAATTTAAGTTATTTTGGATGTATTTGATGAATATAACTTAATCTCGACGAATAAAGTGAATTTAAGTTATTTTGGATGTATTTGATGAATATAACTTAATTTCGACGAATAAAGTGAATTTAAGTTATTTTGGATGTATTTGATGAATATAACTTAATTTCGATGAATAAAGTGAATCTAAGTTATTTTCGATGTATTTGATGAATATAACTTAATTTCGACGAATAAAGTGAATTTAAGTTATTTTGGATGTATTTGATGAATATAACTTAATTTCGATGAATAAAGTGAATTTAAGTTATTTTGGATGTATTTGATGAATATAACTTAATTGCGACGAATAAAGTGAATTTAAGTTATTTTGGATGTATTTGATGAATATAACTTAATTTCGACGAATAAAGTGAATTTAAGTGATTTTGGATGTATTTGATGAATATAACTTAATTTCGACGAATAAAGTGAATTTAAGTTATTTTCGATATATTTGATGAATATAACTTAATTTCGACGAATAAAGTGAATTTAAGTTATTTTAGATGTATTTGATGAATATAACTTAATTTCGACGAATAAAGTGAATTTAAGTTATTTTGGATGTATTTGATGAATATAACTTAATTTCGATGAATAAAGTGAATTTAAGTTATTTTGGATGTGCTTGATGAATATAACTTAATTTCGACGAATAAAGTGAATCTAAGTTATTTTCGATGTATTTGATGAATATAACTTAATTTCGACGAATAAAGTGAATTTAAGTTATTTTGGATGTATTTGATGAATATAACTTAATTTCGACGAATAAAGTGAATTTAAGTTATTTTCGATGTTTTTGATGAGTATAACTTAATTTCGACGAATAAAGTGAATTTAAGTTATTTTGGATGTATTTGATGAATATAACTTAATTTCGACGAATAAAGTGAATCTAAGTTATTTTGGATGTATTTGATGAATATAACTTAATTTCGATGAATAAAGTGAATCTAAGTTATTTTCGATGTATTTGATGAATATAACTTAATTTCGACGAATAAAGTGAATTTAAGTTATTTTGGATGTATTTGATGAATATAACTTAATTTCGATGAATAAATTGAATTTAAGTTATTTTGGATGTATTTGATGAATATAACTTAATTTCGACGAATAAAGTGAATCTAAGTTATTTTCGATGTATTTGATGAATATAACTTAATTTCGACGAATAAAGTGAATTTAAGTTATTTTGGATGTATTTGATGAATATAACTTAATTTCGACGAATAAAGTGAATTTAAGTTATTTTGGATGTATTTGATGAATATAACTTAATTTCGACGAATAAAGTGAATTTAAGTTATTTTGGATGTATTTGATGAATATAACTTAATTTCGACGAATAAAGTGAATTTAAGTTATTTTGGATGTATTTGATGAATATAACTTAATTTCGATGAATAAAGTGAATTTAAGTTATTTTGGATGTATTTGATGAATATAACTTAATTTCGACGAATAAAGTGAATCTAAGTTATTTGGGATGTATTTGATGAATATAACTTAATTTCGACGAATAAAGTGAATTTAAGTTATTTTCGATGTATTTGATGAATATAACTTAATTTCGACGAATAAAGTGAATTTAAGTTATTTTGGATGTATTTGATGAATATAACTTAATTTCGACGAATAAAGTGAATTTAAGTTATTTTGGATGTATTTGATGAATATAACTTAATTTCGACGAATAAAGTGAATTTAAGTTATTTTGGATGTATTTGATGAATATAACTTAATTTCGACGAATAAAGTGAATCTAAGTTATTTTCGATGTATTTGATGAATATAACTTAATTTCGACGAATAAAGTGAATTTAAGTTATTTTGGATGTATTTGATGAATATAACTTAATTTCGACGAATAAAGTGAATTTAAGTTATTTTGGATGTATTTGATGAATATAACTTAATTTCGATGAATAAAGTGAATTTAAGTTATTTGGGATGTATTTGATGAATATAACTTAATTTCGACGAATAAAGTGAATTTAAGTTATTTTCGATGTATTTGATGAATATAACTTAATTTCGACGAATAAAGTGAATTTAAGTTATTTTGGATGTATTTGATGAATATAACTTAATTTCGACGAATAAAGTGAATTTAAGTTATTTTGGATGTATTTGATGAATATAACTTAATTTCGACGAATAAAGTGAATTTAAGTTATTTTGGATGTATTTGATGAATATAACTTAATTTCGACGAATAAAGTGAATTTAAGTTATTTTCGATGTATTTGATGAATATAACTTAATTTCGACGAATAAAGTGAATCTAAGTTATTTTCGATGTATTTGATGAATATAACTTAATTTCGACGAATAAAGTGAATTTAAGTTATTTTCGATGTATTTGATGAATATAACTTAATTTCGACGAATAAAGTGAATCTAAGTTATTTGGGATGTATTTGATGAATATAACTTAATTTCGACGAATAAAGAGAATTTAAGTTATTTTCGATGTATTTGATGAATATAACTTAATTTCGACGAATAAAGTGAATTTAAGTTATTTTGGATGTATTTGATGAATATAACTTAATTTCGACGAATAAAGTGAATTTAAGTTATTTTGGATGTATTTGATGAATATAACTTAATTTCGACGAATAAAGTGAATTTAAGTTATTTTGGATGTATTTGATGAATATAACTTAATTTCGATGAATAAAGTGAATTTAAGTTATTTTGGATGTATTTGATGAATATAACTTAATTTCGATGAATAAAGTGAATTTAAGTTATTTTGGATGTATTTGATGAATATAACTTAATTTCGACGAATAAAGTGAATCTAAGTTATTTTCGATGTATTTGATGAATATAACTTAATTTCGACGAATAAAGTGAATTTAAGTTATTTTGGATGTATTTGATGAATATAACTTAATTTCGACGAATAAAGTGAATCTAAGTTATTTTCGATGTATTTGATGAATATAACTTAATTTCGACGAATAAAGTGAATTTAAGTTATTTTGGATGTATTTGATGAATATAACTTAATTTCGACGAATAAAGTGAATTTAAGTTATTTTGGATGTATTTGATGAATATAACTTAATTTCGACGAATAAAGTGAATTTAAGTTATTTTGGATGTATTTGATGAATATAACTTAATTTCGACGAATAAAGTGAATCTAAGTTATTTTCGATGTATTTGATGAATATAACTTAATTTCGACGAATAAAGTGAATTTAAGTTATTTTGGATGTATTTGATGAATATAACTTAATTTCGACGAATAAAGTGAATTTAAGTTATTTTGGATGTATTTGATGAATATAACTTAATTTCGACGAATAAAGTGAATTTAAGTTATTTTGGATGTATTTGATGAATATAACTAATTTCGACGAATAAAGTGAATTTAAGTTATTTTCGATGTATTTGATGAATATAACTTAATTTCGACGAATAAAGTGAATCTAAGTTATTTTCGATGTATTTGATGAATATAACTTAATTTCGACGAATAAAGTGAATCTAAGTTATTTTCGATGTATTTGATGAATATAACTTAATTTCGACGAATAAAGTGAATTTAAGTTATTTTGGATGTATTTGATGAATATAACTTAATTTCGACGAATAAAGTGAAGTTAAGTTATTTTGGATGTATTTGATGAATATAACTTAATTTCGACGAATAAAGTGAATTTAAGTTATTTTGGATGTATTTGATGAATATAACTTAATTTCGATGAATAAAGTGAATTTAAGTTATTTTGGATGTATTTGATGAATATAACTTAATTTCGACGAATAAAGTGAATCTAAGTTATTTTCGATGTATTTGATGAATATAACTTAATTTCGACGAATAAAGTGAATTTAAGTTATTTTCGATGTATTTGATGAATATAACTTAATTTCGACGAATAAAGTGAATTTAAGTTATTTTGGATGTATTTGATGAATATAACTTAATTTCGACGAATAAAGTGAATTTAAGTTATTTTGGATGTATTTGATGAATATAACTTAATTTCGATGAATAAAGTGAATTTAAGTTATTTTGGATGTATTTGATGAATATAACTTAATTTCGACGAATAAAGTGAATCTAAGTTATTTTGGATGTATTTGATGAATATAACTTAATTTCGACGAATAAAGTGAATCTAAGTTATTTTCGATGTATTTGATGAATATAACTTAATTTCGACGAATAAAGTGAATTTAAGTTATTTTGGATGTATTTGATGAATATAACTTAATCTCGACGAATAAAGTGAATTTAAGTTATTTTGGATGTATTTGATGAATATAACTTAATTTCGACGAATAAAGTGAATTTAAGTTATTTTGGATGTATTTGATGAATATAACTTAATTTCGATGAATAAAGTGAATCTAAGTTATTTTCGATGTATTTGATGAATATAACTTAATTTCGACGAATAAAGTGAATTTAAGTTATTTTGGATGTATTTGATGAATATAACTTAATTTCGATGAATAAAGTGAATTTAAGTTATTTTGGATGTATTTGATGAATATAACTTAATTGCGACGAATAAAGTGAATTTAAGTTATTTTGGATGTATTTGATGAATATAACTTAATTTCGACGAATAAAGTGAATTTAAGTGATTTTGGATGTATTTGATGAATATAACTTAATTTCGACGAATAAAGTGAATTTAAGTTATTTTCGATATATTTGATGAATATAACTTAATTTCGACGAATAAAGTGAATTTAAGTTATTTTAGATGTATTTGATGAATATAACTTAATTTCGACGAATAAACTGAATTTAAGTTATTTTGGATGTATTTGATGAATATAACTTAATTTCGATGAATAAAGTGAATTTAAGTTATTTTGGATGTGCTTGATGAATATAACTTAATTTCGACGAATAAAGTGAATCTAAGTTATTTTCGATGTATTTGATGAATATAACTTAATTTCGACGAATAAAGTGAATTTAAGTTATTTTGGATGTATTTGATGAATATAACTTAATTTCGACGAATAAAGTGAATTTAAGTTATTTTGGATGTATTTGATGAATATAACTTAATTTCGACGAATAAAGTGAATTTAAGTTATTTTGGATGTATTTGATGAATATAACTTAATTTCGCTGAATAAAGTGAATCTAAGTTATTTTCGATGTATTTGATGAATATAACTTAATTTCGACGAATAAAGTGAATTTAAGTTATTTTGGATGTATTTGACGAATATAACTTAATTTCGATGAATAAAGTGAATTTAAGTTATTTTGGATGTATTTGATGAATATAACTTAATTTCGACGAATAAAGTGAATTTAAGTTATTTTGGATGTATTTGATGAATATAACTTAATTTCGACGAATAAAGTGAATTTAAGTTATTTTGGATGTATTTGATGAATATAACTTAATTACGACGAATAAAGTGTATTTAAGTTATTTTCGATGTATTTGATGAATATAACTTAATTTCGACAAATAAAGTGAATTTAAGTTATTTTGGATGTATTTGATGAATATAACTTAATTTCGATGAATAAAGTGAATTTAAGTTATTTTGGATGTATTTGATGAATATAACTTAATTTCGACGAATAAAGCGAATCTAAGTTATTTTCGGTGTATTTGATGAATATAACTTAATTTCGATGAATAAAGTGAATGTAAGTTATTTTCGATGTATTTGATGAATATAACTTAATTTCGACGAATAAAGTGAATTTAAGTTATTTTGGATGTATTTGATGAATATAACTTAATTTCGACGAATAAAGTGAATTTAAGTTATTTTGGATGTATTTGATGAATATAACTTAATTTCGACGAATAAAGTGAATTTAAGTTATTTTGGATGTATTTGATGAATATAACTTAATTTCGACGAATAAAGTGAATTTAAGTTATTTTGGATGTATTTGATGAATATAACTTAATTTCGACGAATAAAGTGAATTTAAGTTATTTTGGATGTATTTGATGAATATAACTTAATTTCGCTGAATAAAGTGAATCTAAGTTATTTTCGATGTATTTGATGAATATAACTTAATTTCGACGAATAAAGTGAATTTAAGTTATTTTGGATGTATTTGACGAATATAACTTAATTTCGATGAATAAAGTGAATTTAAGTTATTTTGGATGTATTTGATGAATATAACTTAATTTCGACGAATAAAGTGAATTTAAGTTATTTTGGATGTATTTGATGAATATAACTTAATTTCGACGAATAAAGTGAATTTAAGTTATTTTGGATGTATTTGATGAATATAACTTAATTACGACGAATAAAGTGAATTTAAGTTATTTTCGATGTATTTGATGAATATAACTTAATTTCGACGAATAAAGTGAATCTAAGTTATTTTGGATGTATTTGATGAATATAACTTAATTTCGATGAATAAAGTGAATGTAAGTTATTTTCGATGTATTTGATGAATATAACTTAATTTCGACGAATAAAGTGAATTTAAGTTATTTTGGATGTATTTGATGAATATAACTTAATTTCGATGAATAAAGTGAATTTAAGTTATTTTGGATGTATTTGATGAATATAACTTAATTGCGACGAATAAAGTGAATTTAAGTTATTTTGGATGTATTTGATGAATATAACTTAATTTCGACGAATAAAGTGAATTTAAGTGATTTTGGATGTATTTGATGAATATAACTTAATTTCGACGAATAAAGTGAATTTAAGTTATTTTCGATATATTTGATGAATATAACTTAATTTCGACGAATAAAGTGAATTTAAGTTATTTTAGATGTATTTGATGAATATAACTTAATTTCGACGAATAAAGTGAATTTAAGTTATTTTGGATGTATTTGATGAATATAACTTAATTACGACGAATAAAGTGAATTTAAGTTATTTTCGATGTATTTGATGAATATAACTTAATTTCGACGAATAAAGTGAATCTAAGTTATTTTGGATGTATTTGATGAATATAACTTAATTTCGATGAATAAAGTGAATGTAAGTTATTTTCGATGTATTTGATGAATATAACTTAATTTCGACGAATAAAGTGAATTTAAGTTATTTTGGATGTATTTGATGAATATAACTTAATTTCGATGAATAAAGTGAATTTAAGTTATTTTGGATGTATTTGATGAATATAACTTAATTTCGACGAATAAAGTGAATCTAAGTTATTTTCGATGTATTTGATGAATATAACTTAATTTCGACGAATAAACTGAATTTAAGTTATTTTGGATGTATTTGATGAATATAACTTAATTTCGACGAATAAAGTGAATTTAAGTTATTTTGGATGTATTTGATGAATATAACTTAATTTCGACGAATAAAGTGAATTTAAGTTATTTTGGATGTATTTGATGAATATAACTTAATTTCGCTGAATAAAGTGAATCTAAGTTATTTTCGATGTATTTGATGAATATAACTTAATTTCGACGAATAAAGTGAATTTAAGTTATTTTGGATGTATTTGACCAATATAACTTAATTTCGATGAATAAAGTGAATTTAAGTTATTTTGGATGTATTTGATGAATATAACTTAATTTCGACGAATAAAGTGAATTTAAGTTATTTTGGATGTATTTGATGAATATAACTTAATTTCGACGAATAAAGTGAATTTAAGTTATTTTGGATGTATTTGATGAATATAACTTAATTACGACGAATAAAGTGAATTTAAGTTATTTTCGATGTATTTGATGAATATAACTTAATTTCGACGAATAAAGTGAATCTAAGTTATTTTGGATGTATTTGATGAATATAACTTAATTTCGATGAATAAAGTGAATGTAAGTTATTTTCGATGTATTTGATGAATATAACTTAATTTCGACGAATAAAGTGAATTTAAGTTATTTTGGATGTATTTGATGAATATAACTTAATTTCGATGAATAAAGTGAATTTAAGTTATTTTGGATGTATTTGATGAATATAACTTAATTTCGACGAATAAATTGAATCTAAGTTATTTTCGATGTATTTGATGAATATAACTTAATTTCGACGAATAAAGTGAATTTAAGTTATTTTGGATGTATTTGATGAATATAACTTAATTTCGACGAATAAAGTGAATTTAAGTTATTTTGGATGTATTTGATGAATATAACTTAATTTCGACGAATAAAGTGAATTTAAGTTATTTTGGATGTATTTGATGAATATAACTTAATTTCGACGAATAAAGTGAATTTAAGTTATTTTGGATGTATTTGATGAATATAACTTAATTTCGATGAATAAAGTGAATTTAAGTTATTTTGGATGTATTTGATGAATATAACTCAATTTCGACGAATAAAGTGAATCTAAGTTATTTTCGATGTATTTGATGAATATAACTTAATTTCGACGAATAAAGTGAATTTAAGTTATTTTGGATGTATTTGATGAATATAACTTAATTTCGACGAATAAAGTGAATTTAAGTTATTTTGGATGTATTTGATGAATATAACTTTATTTCGACGAATAAAGTGAATTTAAGTTATTTTGGATGTATTTGATGAATATAACTTAATTTCGACGAATAAAGTGAATTTAAGTTATTTTGGATGTATTTGATGAATATAACTTAATTTCGATGAATAAAGTGAATTTAAGTTATTTTGGATGTATTTGATGAATATAACTTAATTTCGACAAATAAAGTGAATTTAAGTTATTTTCGATGTATTGATGAATATAACTTAATTTCGACGAATAAAGTGAATTTAAGTTATTTTGGATGTATTTGATGAATATAACTTAATTTCGACGAATAAAGTGAATTTAAGTTATTTTGGATGTATTTGATGAATATAACTTAATTTCGACGAATAAAGTGAATTTTAAGTTATTTTGGATGTATTTGATGAATATAACTTAATTTCGACGAATAAAGTGAATTTAAGTTATTTTCGATGTATTTGATGAATATAACTTAATTTCGACGAATAAAGTGAATCTAAGTTATTTTCGATGTATTTGATGAATATAACTTAATTTCGACGAATAAAGTGAATTTAAGTTATTTTCGATGTATTTGATGAATATAACTTAATTTCGACGAATAAAGTGAATCTAAGTTATTTTCGATGTATTTGATGAATATAACTTAATTTCGACGAATAAAGTGAATTTAAGTTATTTTGGATGTATTTGATGAATATAACTTAATTTCGACGAATAAAGTGAATTTAAGTTATTTTGGATGTATTTGATGAATATAACTTAATTTCGATGAATAAAGTGAATTTAAGTTATTTTGGATGTATTTGATGAATATAACTTAATTTCGACGAATAAAGTGAATCTAAGTTATTTTGGATGTATTTGATGAATATAACTTAATTTCGACGAATAAAGTGAATTTAAGTTATTTTCGATGTATTTGATGAATATAACTTAATTTCGACGAATAAAGTGAATTTAAGTTATTTTGGATGTATTTGATGAATATAACTTAATTTCGATGAATAAAGTGAATCTAAGTTATTTTCGATGTATTTGATGAATATAACTTAATTTCGACGAATAAAGTGAATTTAAGTTATTTTGGATGTATTTGATGAATATAACTTAATTTCGATGAATAAAGTGAATTTAAGTTATTTTGGATGTATTTGATGAATATAACTTAATTGCGACGAATAAAGTGAATTTAAGTTATTTTGGATGTATTTGATGAATATAACTTAATTTCGACAAATAAAGTGAATTTAAGTGATTTTGGATGTATTTGATGAATATAACTTAATTTCGACGAATAAAGTGAATTTAAGTTATTTTCGATATATTTGATGAATATAACTTAATTTCGACGAATAAGGTGAATTTAAGTTATTTTAGATGTATTTGATGAATATAACTTAATTTCGACGAATAAAGTGAATTTAAGTTATTTTGGATGTATTTGATGAATATAACTTAATTTCGATGAATAAAGTGAATTTAAGTTATTTTGGATGTATTTGATGAATATAACTTAATTTCGACGAATAAAGTGAATCTAAGTTATTTTCGATGTATTTGATGAATATAACTTAATTTCGACGAATAAAGTGAATTTAAGTTATTTTGGATGTATTTGATGAATATAACTTAATTTCGACGAATAAAGTGAATTTAAGTTATTTTGGATGTATTTGATGAATATAACTTAATTTCGACGAATAAAGTGAATTTAAGTTATTTTGGATGTATTTGATGAATATAACTTAATTTCGCTGAATAAAGTGAATCTAAGTTATTTTCGATGTATTTGATGAATATAACTTAATTTCGACGAATAAAGTGAATTTAAGTTATTTTGGATGTATTTGACGAATATAACTTAATTTCGATGAATAAAGTGAATTTAAGTTATTTTGGATGTATTTGATGAATATAACTTAATTTCGACGAATAAAGTGAATTTAAGTTATTTTGGATGTATTTGATGAATATAACTTAATTTCGACGAATAAAGTGAATTTAAGTTATTTTGGATGTATTTGATGAATATAACTTAATTTCGACGAATAAAGTGAATTTAAGTTATTTTCGATGTATTTGATGAATATAACTTAATTTCGACGAATAAAGTGAATCTAAGTTATTTTGGATGTATTTGATGAATATAACTTAATTTCGATGAATAAAGTGAATGTAAGTTATTTTCGATGTATTTGATGGATATAACTTAATTTCGACGAATAAAGTGAATTTAAGTTATTTTGGATGTATTTGATGAATATAACTTAATTTCGATGAATAAAGTGAATTTAAGTTATTTTGGATGTATTTGATGAATATAACTTAATTTCGACGAATAAAGTGAATTTAAGTTATTTTGGATGTATTTGATGAATATAACTTAATTTCGACGAATAAAGTGAATTTAAGTTATTTTGGATGTATTTGATGAATATAACTTAATTTCGACGAATAAAGTGAATTTAAGTTATTTTGGATGTATTTGATGAATATAACTTAATTTCGACGAATAAAGTGAATTTAAGTTATTTTGGATGTATTTGATGAATATAACTTAATTTCGATGAATAAAGTGAATTTAAGTTATTTTGGATGTATTTGATGAATATAACTTAATTTCGACGAATAAAGTGAATCTAAGTTATTTTCGATGTATTTGATGGATATAACTTAATTTCGACGAATAAAGTGAATTTAAGTTATTTTGGATGTATTTGATGAATATAACTTAATTTCGATGAATAAAGTGAATTTAAGTTATTTTGGATGTATTTGATGAATATAACTTAATTTCGACGAATAAAGTGAATTTAAGTTATTTTGGATGTATTTGATGAATATAACTTAATTTCGACGAATAAAGTGAATTTAAGTTATTTTGGATGTATTTGATGAATATAACTTAATTTCGACGAATAAAGTGAATTTAAGTTATTTTGGATGTATTTGATGAATATAACTTAATTTCGACTAATAAAGTGAATTTAAGTTATTTTGGATGTATTTGATGAATATAACTTAATTTCGACGAATAAAGTGAATTTAAGTTATTTTGGATGTATTTGATGAATATAACTTAATTTCGATGAATAAAGTGAATTTAAGTTATTTTGGATGTATTTGATGAATATAACTTAATTTCGATGAATAAAGTGAATTTAAGTTATTTTGGATGTATTTGATGAATATAACTTAATTTCGATGAATAAAGTGAATTTAAGTTATTTTCGATGTATTTGATGAATATAACTTAATTTCGACGAATAAAGTGAATCTAAGTTATTTTCGATGTATTTGATGAATATAACTTAATTTCGACGAATAAAGTGAATTTAAGTTATTTTGGATGTATTTGATGAATATAACTTAATTTCGACGAATAAAGTGAATTTAAGTTATTTTGGATGTATTTGATGAATATAACTTAATTTCGACGAATAAAGTGAATTTAAGTTATTTTGGATGTATTTGATGAATATAACTTAATTTCGACGAATAAAGTGAATTTAAGTTATTTTCGATGTATTTGATGAATATAACTTAATTTCGACGAATAAAGTGAATTTAAGTTATTTTGGATGTATTTGATGAATATAACTTAATTTCGACTAATAAAGTGAATTTAAGTTATTTTGGATGTATTTGATGAATATAACATAATTTCGACGAATAAAGTGAATTTAAGTTATTTTGGATGTATTTGATGAATATAACTTAATTTCGATGAATAAAGTGAATTTAAGTTATTTTGGATGTATTTGATGAATATAACTTAATTTCGATGAATAAAGTGAATTTAAGTTATTTTGGATGTATTTGATGAATATAACTTAATTTCGATGAATAAAGTGAATTTAAGTTATTTTCGATGTATTTGATGAATATAACTTAATTTCGACGAATAAAGTGAATCTAAGTTATTTTCGATGTATTTGATGAATATAACTTAATTTCGACGAATAAAGTGAATTTAAGTTATTTTGGATGTATTTGATGAATATAACTTAATTTCGACGAATAAAGTGAATTTAAGTTATTTTGGATGTATTTGATGAATATAACTTAATTTCGACGAATAAAGTGAATTTAAGTTATTTTGGATGTATTTGATGAATATAACTTAATTTCGACGAATAAAGTGAATTTAAGTTATTTTCGATGTATTTGATGAATATAACTTAATTTCGACGAATAAAGTGAATTTAAGTTATTTTGGATGTATTTGATGAATATAACTTAATTTCGATGAATAAAGTGAATCTAAGTTATTTTCGATGTATTTGATGAATATAACTAAATTTCGACGAATAAAGTGAATTTAAGTTATTTTCGATGTATTTGATGAATATAACTTAATTTCGACGAATAAAGTGAATTTAAGTTATTTTGGATGTATTTGATGAATATAACTTACCCCGCGATTCTAGATCACAGAAATCTGACTATAAACAGAAAACGGGGAAAAAGCTCAAAGCTCTTGCCCCTTCAGTGGAGACTATGTGCTTTTGTTAGAAAAAGTGAGGATTTGGTATTCTGGATGTCAGATCTAACAAATGGAGGGGAATTTTAAGCTTTGAAAATCTGTCTATAGCCAGCGACTCGCTAGCTGGCTGTGATGGATTTTTTGATTATTTCATCAAAACGGGGTGTTTTAAAATTGAAGTAATTGCTTAAAAATATTGAAAACATGGACCCATATACATACAAGCGGGCTAATATTGGCAATTACTTATAAATTTGAGAATTACTTATAAAAATATTATTTGTCAGCTCCTCCGCGTGACGATTATGCTGGTTCAATCTTGAA